>JARVGQ010000759.1:21410137-21422354 GCA_031762355.1 Hypsolebias martinsi | reverse complement strand
TTTTTTGAATGTCCAGAGGACCAGACTTAGCTTTTTTAGATTTTTCTACCTGGATTATTGAGCATGCATCAGGCTAAGTTAGGAGCCTTTCGACAGAGGACTGAAAGGATATTTTAGTTACTTTTTACTGCTGTTTCTGCCACGTTCATGTCATAGGGAGACGTAACGAAAACAGCTCTCTGAATGAGAAAGTGAGTCATTGTTGTTTTGCTTTATTCACATCAAAAGACACAAAGTTTCAAAGCTTATCCCATTCCCAACTGATTCCTCTGGAAATCTCTGCCTCCATGCTACATCATGCCACTGGTGCAGCCGTGACAACTAGTGTGAGAGGATGAAAACAGAAAGTCTGCTTTAAGGGGAAAAAAAAAACTGCTGTCAGGTGAAAATTTGTTTCTCTAATTTTGGCTACAACGAGGATGATGATTATATGGTCTGCTGTGAGAAAAAAAAAAATCATAACCCAAAGGCTTAGGAACGTCCTTCTCATTTTCAGCATATAACTTCAAGGCTGAAATGTCATCAATCAAATACTTTTTTCTGTAATTTGATATTTTAAACAGGGGTATTTTTACACAGCAAGACAGGGAGTTCTGCAAAGAGACTTGCTCAGATGAACAAGACTGAACAGCTTGCTGAACTATCACTTAAAAGTCTGACTTTTCCCTACCCCGTTCAGCCTTCAAATAGCTCCAAGCTGCAACCCTAGCAGAAAAAACAAAAAACACTATCAAGCATCCTAAACACTTGCTGTGAAACAATGCTTAAAACTTTACCTTGTATCCTTCTAATCAATAACCTGCTGAACCCCCCTAGAAGCACTCACAATCACAAGGAAAGTGCCAAAAGAAGCCTATCAGAATGAGTACCCCATGGAGCGCCTGCCTGCGTACCCATCCTTCTCTGTGTCTGAATGTCCAGCTGCATCATTCCCTCACTATATCAGTGTCTCCACACATCTACACCTTTGTCTCACTTCAAGCTCTTCCCATATGCAGTTTCCTAATAAACTCTTATTCATAGGAAAGAAAGAGAGAGATCATTTTAGGCACAATGTTTGTTTTTGTGTTGCAGGTTACAATAAGAGGAAGGCTTTCAAGTCTGCCATGCGGGCAGACAATCAATAATACGAATGTAGGAGTTCTGGTTGTTAACTTGCTTTCATTTCTGTTGCAGAGCTTTGTCCCTGCTGCCACTTTAGATTATGATATGGAATTTTTCAAACCTCATAAATAGCTTCTCATTGCAAATGTATACAAAATACTGCATACATATAAGACATGAATGTAACACTCTTCAATTTATCAGTGACATGTTCTATGTAAAAAAAACCAACCATGAAATAAGTTAGTTTCTGCATTCAAATGGCATAACTTACCACCAGTTTTAATAAAACTTCCGATTCTGTGCCAAATGCTTGCTACTTTTACTTCTGCCATAAAAAAAAGGAAATCAGCAACAACACCTACACATTTTGAAGGTTATAGTGTAAAATACAACTGCATATCCTCAAAACAAGCATTTGTGGATGTTACTTTTTCTAATGACAGTAAACCAGGGATTAAGTTGTAAACCTAGCAATGATGGAAAGGAAATAGCAGACGGGCTGGGTGGGGGGTGGGTCCTCCCCAGAAATTTTTGAATAAATTAGATGCAATTTCCTGCATTTTGGTGTACTGTATTTTAACGGGCTGTTAAACATCTACGGTTACATACATTTGTAAACACTCCACTTCTGTCAAGCATCCTACCTCCCTCCCCCTTACTTGACTGTTCCGAGCCCAACACTGTCCCTGCTTGTTGTTGTCTGACTCCCCATGTGAAACCTCCAGGTGCCTCCTCCATCAGGGCGCCTTCTCCATCTGGGCTCCTGCCCATGAACGATTGCCTGGTTAGCTGGGCACTCACACCTACCACTCTTTTAGGGGCGGCAATTTTTTTAAGGATAGACGCGGAAATGCTTGAAGGGGCGGCTCGTATGTGATATTAATAAGCTCGTAAGTGGTTGTTGTGTTTAAAACGAGTGTTTATGTAATTATTTTCAGTTTACATATCCAATATAAGTTTTATTTGTGCAAGGCAGTCATATTTGTTCATAACTTTATTATTAGTAAGCCTGAGAGTTACCAGATCCAAGCAAACAATTACCAGAGTGCACCCTGTCAAATTAAGAGAGTTCCAGGATCCTGTTCTGGCAGGATCTGGCTCAAATTAAGCACTGCAGTATAATTTAAATAAATTACGTGAGATAAGTGATAATTCTCACAGTGATAAAGCCATTGTTTTAACAGAAATCTGAGTTTTACCTACAGTATTATGTACAAACTCAGATTTATTTCCGATTTCTTCTACTGTTTTACATACAGTAGTATGTAAATAATATTGTATGTAAAAAAGTAGAAGTAGTAGAAGCAACAAGTCTGAGTTTATCAAGGAGAATGAATCTCAAAAAGATTAGCTTGTTGCAGATTTAGCTCCAAATACTCCAACACCACAAAATGTTGTGGACTAAAGTTCCCGGAAGGGAAAGATCTTGTGGTTGTGTTCCTCTCACTCACTGTGTTTTTGTGAAACTATCTCATTTCATGTACTGGTGCACCTTGTTATAAGGACTTCACGCAACTGTAATGAGGGGCCTGCATGGTCACCTCTGTGTCGAAGTCTCTGATAGCTTGCGAGGGTCAAGAGATTACAAATATGTCTTGTCAAATTAGGCTGCTGAGGCTGAGTGCTGTGACTGAGGCTGGGACTCAGCTGTCTAAGTGGGACCAGGATCTGTCATAGTGATGAGCTAAGACAAACATGAACATCATATATCTGCACCTCTCCTTTGGGACTTTACTGATATCTTGCTCTATGTGTATAGTTTTCCTGGTTGCAGCAAAGCTTCCTGAAATATTGGGATTGTACAGACTCATTTAAGAGCCTATTCCCCTCTGTTAGGAAAAAAACAACTACATGAGCTGAACGTTATTGGCCATATACAGAGGGGGGAAAGAATATTAGTATTCTATGATAATTATTGACTTTGCCGACACACTGACAAGTAATGTGTTGATTTGAAACAGTACCTGTAAATTTAGGTGTCTGATATTCTATCATTCATGTTGAGTGACAGGCAAAATAAGACATTTAGAACTTGAACTTTGTTAATTAAATGCCCGGTGTCCCCATAGTTCTGTATGTGTCTTTTAAAGACAAATTTTGCAGATATTTTCTAGTTTGGGGAAGTTTTTCTGCCGCACATTTTTCACAGCACCATACTAATTTGATTGCCTAAATCTCAAATGAGTAAAGTTAAAGTTAAACAGGTGGACCATCTAATAAGGACAACAGAAATTAGTAAATGAGCAAATCTGGAGAGGGATGATGTAAAATAATAAATGGAGAGGATGACAACAAAAAGCACACTTGAATATGGCTGGAATATTGTAGAGCATGTTTACTTTTTCCAGAGAGGTAATTTACTTTGAATTATACTTTAGCTGCCTCAATTAAGAAATTAACTTTATCAATCAAAACTTCAAAGACGAATAAATAATTAACTGAAGTAAAATGTGAGAAAAAGCCAACAATTAAACAGCAATGGTACTTATTGTAAAATGACACTACAAGTTTCTCTCAGGGCAAAAGCAGCAGTAAAGTTGATGACCATCACTTTACAGGAGTAGTAAAAAGTGGGCTGTTGCAAGCAGTTTACTGGGCAAATATTCAGATCGGCTCACGAACAATTTAGCCAGTTCTGTGTCTTAGTAAAGGACACTTTGGCAATAATAATGGCTGCTGATGACAATGGTTGTCAAAGATATGAAATCAATGACCTTTTCAGCTACAGAACAGTCTCTTAACCCCAATAACGGGCAGTTTGCCTTCACTGCATCTACCATGGCTACAGTACTTACTTTATGCATTGACAAATGTACATACATTCAACCTCTCAAACTCAAAGTTAGCCTTCAAGAAGAAGACATGCCTGTGTTGATAACACGTCAGCTACAACAGAAACAGTAATGCACAAACGAAACACTTTGTGGCATGTTTTAGATTTCAGCACTTCATATGTAGTAAAAAAAAAAACCTGCATTTACCAAAAGAAAGTCTGGTTTAGGGGAAGCCTGCATGAAGCAAAAAGTCTTGATTACTTTAAAAAATTCAATTTTCTACTTTGGACTTAATTATTATTATATATCGGAGTACTTTTTATGAGCTGGAGGCTATCAGGCTGTATTTACTGGAAGTTCTAGGTTTTGTGTAAAAAGGCAAACCTATTTTTGTTCAGTTTAGGGAAAACGCTTGCCTTGCATCCAACTTCACACACACAGACTTAATTTAATAGACACAAAGGCGGCATGAGCTTGGAAGACAAGTGAACTTGTTAGGATATGGTTGACTCTGCAGAGAATTAGTCCATCACATACGCTCTATTTTTAAATACTGAGATGGAGGGTAGCTCTCCAAAACTTCTTCCCCCTGCTTCAAAACAGTACTAGTTGAATAAAGTGGTGTGAATGAGAATCAAAAAGCCACAAAGAAGTGAACTGTTACTCCAAAGCAAAGCTCTTTTTTTTTTTTGGTTTCCTAAAGTCTCATCTCCATCTTTCAACTTTTTGAAAGTTTATACAGAGAATAAATAAGTACAATCCAATAGATACATTTAAGGATCAACAATATGTGATCCCAAATGAGTTGATCAGTGTCTCAAAGCATTTTGTTTCTGCTAAAAATGTAGATAAATATTTTGAAACACAGAATAAAATCTTTATACAACACATGCAGGTATTAGTGCATAGGTTCCTGCAAACATAATATTAAAAACAAACAAACAAAAATTATATTCTGGAGTCTATGAACATCCCAAAAACCACCGGATGAATTTGGCATAGTCTTTAAAAATAAAAAGTGTCCTTGAGACGATCACTTTCACACCCTCCTAGTCCAGTGATTTATGTATTCTTAAATAGATCTCTATCTATATACATTGGTCATGTATAAATCAAACAACATGTCAAACAAATAAGAAATAGAGCATATTCCACAGCTTTGAGTTTCCTGAAAAAAATGTTTTTCAAATCACAGGAAATTTAGAAATCTTGGTAAAATGAGTGGTAGACCACAGTGAAGTATTAGGACATAAAAAATATCAAAAATGAAGATACTTGGTGGGTTTCTTCGTTTTGTTATTTCAGGGCAGCAAAGGAGGGTGTGATCAATTCTCACAAATTTGAAGGAAGTTTAGAACGAGTTGTTTGAGGTTCTAAATCTGACAAGTAGGCACCAGAGCCCCTCTGCGGAGGCAGCGCCGGTGAAGCTTT
The DNA here is from genome assembly GCA_031762355.1 of Hypsolebias martinsi. Taxonomy (NCBI): domain Eukaryota; kingdom Metazoa; phylum Chordata; class Actinopteri; order Cyprinodontiformes; family Rivulidae; genus Hypsolebias; species Hypsolebias martinsi. The sequence goes on along the minus strand of JARVGQ010000759.1, from coordinate 21,417,042 downwards.
AGGAGATTGAGCCTGATGAGAGTGTCCCGGAGATTCCGGTATTGGAGGAGTCATGCGTTCTGGTATTGAGCTATATGGTTTGGGCACAAGAGTAGGTGAGGAAAATGGTGAGGGGTAATATTCCACAGAGGAGCTATGAGTTTGGTGACCTAAGGCCTGGGCCATCTCCAGGGGTAGAGATGGGTGTGAACTGGATAAAACTTTTAGGTCCTCAGAAAAGGGCCCCAGGGGAGATTCTCTTCCTGTTTGGGGCTGATTTGGAAGCTGTGGAAGGAGAGGGGACTGAGGCATGAGCAGAGAACTGTGGGATCCCGAAACACTTGAAGGTTCACTGTAGTGAAAGGTCCTGCTTGCTACTGGACTTTGAACAGTGGGACTGCGTGCCATCGGGGTAAGGCAGGGAGAGGCGTTTGCTGAGCCGTACTGGGCTAGGGAAGCCAATGCAGACTTTTCTAATGACATGTGCTGGGGCAAGCAACCAGACTGCAAGCCTGCCAGGTTAAAATGACTTGTGGAAGAAGGGGAACCCTCTGAAGGCTGCTGAATATGCGTTCCTCTACTATAGGTTGGGGAACTTTGTGAGGGGGACTGGAAGAGGTTTATGGCACTGGTAGTCCTGCTTCCTCCAGTGAACTGTTGTAAAGGTACCATTTGAGGAGGCTTGGGATGAGGTTGATTATAAAGAGTTTGACCAGAGAGATGGCTGGATGAACTGGTAGATAAAGGACTTTGACAAAAGGAGGAATTATTAAGTCCAGCTGTAATTCCACCAGAAGCTCCACTAAGTAAATGTGTAGACCCTGTTACCTGTGGTCCTGTACTCCCCACCACTCTACCAGTTTGCCCTACATAAACAGTGTCTCCTGGTTCACTTGAAGCTCCTCCTTTATGGCTAGTTACTGACCCAACAGAATACCTTCCCAATGATCCTCCAGAATTTCCTGCTACTGGTTCACTTAAAACGCCCCCAAATGTTCCACCAGAGGCCCTATCAGAAACAGATACCAATAAGCCATCATTGATCCTCCCTTGTGATTCCCCAGTAGTAGTAAAAATCAGAGATTCTCCAATTATTCCACCCAACGACCCTCTACAAGCACTTTCATTTGATTCTTTAGATGTCCCTCCTTTTGATCTTTTAGTTTGATCTTGTATTAAACCACAGGTATTACCAACCACTGATCCACCAGATGTCCCACCTGTGAACCTGCCACAAGCAGTACGCAGTGATCCTTCAGAGAGTCCACCCGCTGTTTCCCCTGAGATTCCATGTGTTGATTCATCTGTGGATCCTTTAAATCCAAAATGTCCTTGAGGTGTCATGTCTGTCACCCCTGTTATAAAGTCCTCCCCAGCCCAATCAGTGTCCCCGCCAATGGCTTCTTCAACAGAACCTCCAACTGCTCCACCTGAGGACCATCCTGTTGCACCACCACAGGCTCCAACTGTTCCTCCACTTAGTCCTGACCCTGTACTCCCACTTACAGATCCTTGGTGGAAGAGATTTGAAAGGGGTGGGGAGCTAGATCGAAAGGGCTTATGATGTTGTGGTTGTGGGTGAAGTTGGGCTGTGCTAGAAGAAGGTGAGCCAGAGGATGAGAATGGTCCAAAGGGAAATACACTAGTGCCTCCTTCACTAGATTGAGATCCATTCCCATTAGGTCCAGACTGTCCTGCATTACCTGAGGCATGTTGAGAAGAGCTTGTTGGCCCAGAAACTGATGTCATGTGATGAGCTCGAAAAGCAGCCAGCAATGGCATGTCCACACCAGAGTGCAGCTTTGAGGGAGTGCTAGAAGGAGAGTCCCCTGAAGAGCCAGGTGCTGTGGAAGACGGAACAAATGATGGCAACTTCCTAAGTTGAGTTGATGGGTCTTTGAGGGAACCCAAAACAGAAACTGGAGGTCTGAAGAGCGTTGGTGGAAGATGAGGATGGTGTGTCAGTGCAATGGCAACTGAGGTGGTAGCGGCAGCAGCCTGGAGAGGTGCCTGGATGAGGGGTGCCCAGATAACAGGGGTAGGTGAGGGAGGAGTCTGTGGTGGGATGTTCTGCATGAGGTGGGCACAGTGGGCCATGTCCCTGTCATGTTGCACAATCTGCTGAATGATCTCATTCTCCTGGTAGTTGAGTACACCAGAGCTAAGATCATGTTGAACCTTGTGCTGCAGGATAGAGTTCTTCTTGCCTTTAAAACCACATACCCAGAGACACACACAAAAAGAAAAACACAGTGCATTAGAAGTAGATTAGAAAAAAACAGATACGCAAACAGATATAGAGAAGGGAAGAAAATTACTTGGTCACATAAACATACAGCAAAGGAACAGTACAAACAAGATAATTAAAAACTGACCCCATTCAGATGTGTCATACAAATATAATAACAACAGATATTTAAAGATAAAAAGAGAAAATGATTAAATATACTAAACTGCTCAAAACAAGATGACTTTAAGAGTTTTATTTATTTATTTATTTATTTATTTATTTATTTATTTATTTATTTATTTATTTATTTTTTCTAAATTTTCTAGCAAGCCTTTTAAAAATATGATGCCGGCACATAAAGAGTTATGGAGCTATGAAGAGAATAAAAAATCTGCCTAAAAATCAGGCATAGAGAATTAGAGAGAAAAGAGATTTGACATTGTGACATGAGATTGAGAAGAATGGGGGAACACAAAGCACAGACGAGCATAGAATCAAAGAAACAACAGATGAAAGATGTGAAAGACAGAAGATGTGGATGAATGGCAGCCTGACTTGAAATCTCTGGGTAAAAGGGACAAAGTGTAAAGAAAACATCACAGCGTTTGGATGAAACACATGCTAGCCTGTATAAATAAAGGTTGAATGAATGAATGAATGAAAACTACTTTCTTTGTGTTATATTTTAAACAACGGTATTAGCTCCGGTAAAAAAATTATTATTTATTTTATTTTTTCTTCTTCCAGCTGCTCCCTTCTTCAGGGGTCACCACAGTGAACTAAGTCACACAAAGACTTTGCAATTGTATTTACGCCTGATGATCTTCCTGATGCAACCACAGACCACTGAGCTACCACAGCCCTCTGTGTGGAGCAGAGAGCTGCTATCTTGGGTGCCTGGGGGAGCAGATGGTGGGGGATTAAGGGCCTTGCTCAAGGGCCCAGAGTAGGGCAAATGAGGGTGGAGGCAGGTGTGGGTGTGTCACCTTTTCCATCCACATTTTGATGTTGTCGAGGTGAACCAGCGACCTTCTGATCACAGATCTGATCATTTTGCAACACTGTTTTCACATGTACCATGGGTCACAGTGAATTCTAACTTAGTTTGATATACTATATATACCTGTCTAATGGAAAAGTGCTGGTGGGGTAAAGGTTTTTAAAATATATAGTACATGAAACACTGATACATTTTTGAGAATGGGTTGTTTTAAGAAAGTGGGTACCTGCCATTAATGCTTTTCCTACTCAGCAGCTAGCTTGACTTTTTTTGAGAAAACTTCTTCCTGATATTTCAAACTGGTAATGCTTTGATTACCATCTTCTGCAGCATACACATTACTAACAATGACAACATTTTAAAATGGTCAAGCTATTCTTTTTATTTAAAACAAATTAAATCAGTGTAAGGTTCATTTCAAACCACAATTCCAAATTACCCCCATTTAAAAAAAAAAAAAATCATATCTTCATTCAGGAAAAACTTTTCACTCTTTGTATGTACATGTATCATGTTTATTTATGTTGATTTGCTGTGGTGTTTTTTTTTATTTTTTTATGCCTCAGATCGTGCCCTGTCTAGGACACGGTGTGAGAGAACCTTTTTTTTTTTAATACCATCTCTCCTTAAGTTTTCTTCTCTTTTCTCATCTAAGCAAAATATTATTCTGAACAAGAATAAGAAGGTTGCGCTTTTTGTAGTAGTAGCTTCGTGCACGCTGCCCTTCTTTCGGACGACTGTACGTACATGTTCTTGTATCTCGGTACAATGATAATAAAGCTTCTTCTGATTCATAAAAGTTTATTCCAAACTGTGATCTCAACACAGAGTACATGTGTGAATCACTATATGTGACATTGACTGTAACATACCCAGACATGGGGTACAGTATATCTAATGTACAGTGTATGTGTTTTCCATTTTCCAATGTGTTGTTAAAATACAACGCACTTCAACCCAAGTTAGTTTATGTGATTTCTTCAATGAATAAGGGCACATTAGGAGGTGTTTGTGTGCAGTTCTGTAATCCAGCCTGTCCTGACACTACTTGATGCTTTATTACTTTCACGCCTCAAATCCGGCATTGCAAAGTCTATAGAGTAGTTAATTTTTGGATCAGCACTGTTTGAGTTTCTTTATTTGTTAAAAAAAAGGTGGCACACAAACATCAAACACAGAAGAAAGGACTACGGAAGAGACAATTCCACAATTATATTACTATCATCTGATCATTTCAAAGCAGATATTTTCTACAAAGAACAGCCCTAAAGCAGTTTCTCTAGCTTCCATTCTAAACATAGCAGAGGATAAAACGGAGCATGCAGAGATGGCAAAGTGATAATACAGGCATGGCTTTTGTTGTGAATTTTTCATCTGCCCAGCCTGAGCATGGGGACGGAACAATGATGGTTACAGAGAGAATATCAGTTGTATGTATAAGAGACGTCATGCAGGGATTTTTAAACAAGACCTTTATCTGCAAGTTTGCATTCAGATGACTTAGAAATAAAATTGAATCGATGTGATTTCTGTCTTGTAATGCTATTTATTTTTCTTACCGATGCGGTCCAGCCTGTCCAGAGCAACGGTTTCAAAAGCCCGTCTCATCATAGGATACTCTTCCAGGACTTCATTGAAGTTGTCCACAGAAAGTGAGTACAAACGACAGTACGTGTCGGCTCGAACGCTGGCTGTCCTTCTGCCCCGTGTCAGCAAACAAATCTCTGCAACAAAACACCAACGATAAGACTCTGGAGCACACCTGCCTTTTATCTGAATTTAGAAAAAAAAAAAAAAAAAACATACTGTTTTTCCGTAAATGTGGAAGACCACAATCCAAGCATGAAATGTTTATTTCTTCACAGTCACAGAAATGCAAAGAGGTAGTATTTTCTATTATTGACTTTTGCAACATTGAAAGAATAGTGCTAGATTAGTATAAACATTCAAAACTGGTTTGTATTCTTAAAATGTAAAGGAATTATTTGTTTAAACTACCTTTTTTTAAGAAAATACACCCACATTATCTTATTTTTACAATTAAAACAGGTTATAAACAATATGCACACAAAAAATGGTAAATGGACTGTGCTTATATACCACCTTTCAAGACATTAAAAACTCTTTACAACACGTGTCCTCATTTACCCGTTCATGCAGCACTCTACTAGATCTCTACAAAACTAGTTGAACAAATCATTCTAAAGTGACTAATCAATGCTTTGTTACATTCATGCACTGATGGGACACACATCGGAGGTAATGAGGGGTTCAGTGTCTTGCCCTGGGACACTTTGCCTTGTGACTGCTGGTGGATTTGAACCCCCAACTCTTGCATTGGTGGATGACTGCCTTAACCATTCAGCCACATCCACCCAGGATACAAAATAAGGATACATAGGATACATCACACAACAACAAACAAACAAACAAAAAATAAAAAATCTATTTGTCTCAAATCCACAAAACCACATCTAATGATTCGGGTTATTCTCATGTAGTTTGTTTAGTTTTTAAAGCCCTGTGAAAAATTTATATAAAAAAACTGAATGACTTTTGGGTTTTCACACTCCAGTAATTGAATCAATATTTAGAATCTTCAAAGTATAAATAAAGGAAAAAGGTTATTTTGCTAACAAGAAATTTTGATGTAAATCGGAAGTTTAACTTAGTGTCCATGAATCCATCCATTCATCCATCCATCTTTACCCACTTCTTCCTTTTCAGGTCACGGGTGGCACTGTGAGAGCAGTAGGATACACCCTAGACATGTGTCCAGTTCTTCACAGGTACACATAGAGATAAATGAGAGAAACAACCATTCACTATCTCATTCACACTTAGGGACAATTTAGAGTTACCAATCAGTCTAACATGCTTGTTTTTAGTCTGTGGGAGTGCCTGGAAAAAACCCACGAATCGAGCAACCTTCACACTGAAAGGCAGCGTCTCTCTAACAACTGAGCCACCATGTCTCCAAATTTTGTGTCCTTCTTTCATTAAAAATGTCAACAAAACAAAAGAGCAAATAAAACCATAAACAATAAACTTTATAAAGCTAAAAGTATCTTGAATTGCTCAGAGACAAAGCTTACATTGCCAAATTCTCCAGAGTAGAAGTGACCACAGAAATGTCAAATATTTGACATACAAATAATGTCTGAGGTACTATCAAAAACCAGTAGTTTATAGAAGAAGAAAAGCAGAAATATTGTGGGACAGATACACCTTTTTGAACATACAGTGAACCTCACGGTTCGTTTTTCGTGGACTCGCTCTATCGGGGGTTTTCAAAATAAGATTGGACATGACACGCAATTGGCTGATTGATGGATGAGCTGCACGATCAGCATGGAATTTTTATTTAAAATAAATTGTTTAAAATTATTTAGCACCTGCTGCACCTGTAAGCAGCCCACAGCTTGCAGGAGAAGCTCCCTCCTGCAGTGTGTCATATTTCCACTTTGCAGAAGAGAAGTGGGTGTGGCTGAGAGAACTTGCAGGTGGCAGAGAGCTGATATCATGACGTGCTGCGCTCTTTTAGAGCGTTTAAAGATTAGTAACATTGTTTAGAATATTGCAAGAGTGTGAGAAGGGTTTAAAACTCGGAAGATCGCCGGCCGGTTCAAGCCCCGGTACCGACAACATCAAAAATGTGGGTGGGATAAGTGAAGCAGTCACACCTGTCTCCACCCT
>JARVGQ010000759.1:21389424-21399522 GCA_031762355.1 Hypsolebias martinsi | reverse complement strand
TGGACGCCAGAGAGCGGGAGGAGTCCACAGGGTCTTAAAGGGAAAGGTATTAACACCCCACACACAAAAGAAATGGCGCTGTGTAATTCGAAATAAGGCTATTCAAAGTCAATGGGAGGTGCGTTGTAACTACAAAACGTGTAACTCGAGACCATTATAACCCGAGGACTACTTGTATTGTATATGACATAACACCACCAGAGGTGAACCAGAGCACTACACTGCCTCACCTGGCATTTCTTCCATGCATTTGCAAAGACAATGCATAGATTCCACAATTTTGACCGTTGACGTGTTTAAATAATTCAGAAAACAGTTTTATAAAATAGTTTTATAGAACAGTCAAGTGCTCTAATGCATTTTCTCTTATCATTGTTGGTATTTTGCTTGTCGTGATGACAGGTGAGGCACTGCATCACCTGCCTTCCTGACTGCACATCACTAGTCTACACTTCCTTGGATGTTTTTCCAAATAAAATACGAGTTTCTGCTGCATGTGCACGTGCCGTCTACACACAGCCAGAGATATAATGAGGAGGAAACCTATTTTAAACTACCTTCCTCCAAAGTGAATATTTTTAAAACTCAGTTTCAAATGGATATTCATGGACAGAAAATACAGAGGTTTAAAAAAAATCTAGCAGTGGTGCAGGACAGATAGGAATAAAAGTATCTTCGTGGGGGAGAAATGTGTTTAAAATATTTCTTGAGCAGGTAAGATGGCACCATTATCTTTTAGGATTGATTAAATTATTTAAAAGTTGTTCCCAATTTAAATTAGTTTGTTCAGGTATTTTACTTACTCTTAATATTTTATGCATATTGTTTGATTTACACAAATTACAAATTTTAGTAGAGACAAAGTAAGAATCTTACTGACAAAGTAAAAACTTTGTGTTACTTGTGTCTGTCTTTTAAATGAATAATAATAAATCAAACTGAAACGAGACGTATTATGATCAGACCTGGCAACAAGATAAATAGTTATTCATTCATATCTTACAAGCTGAGCCAAAACCAAGAGGTTGTGTTGCCTCAGCTCATGTGAAATATGTTGTAACATAAAACATTTGAGGTGAACGTTCTGAGATTTGTTGCATGAACTGTTTTATATCTAATCAGCTACTTATTTTTTAAGTGTTGGATTTTAATATAACCCACTGACTAATTATCTGTGCTCGCATGACCTTTGGTTGTGAGTTGGACATCTGAACAGGTCACACACACGCATGTTTTAAACTGTCGAGGAAAAAATATATATATATTTCCTGGAGAAAACCCACACATGCATTGGGAAAGTATGCAAACTCCACACAGAAACGCCTACACAGGTCTCTATTGTTATTACAAAGTATTATTGTTAAAAATGATATTATAGTTGTTATTGTTATTATCATTAGTATTTTTTTTACTTTATTACACAGTGTCCAACAATGTTCTGCAGCATATTGTTTTGCATTGTATGCCTTTTAAATATAAAACAACCAATATCATCATGTGTCCTTATACTGTATATTGTATCAAAGTTGCTCAGTTAGCTTAAGCTTTTCCAGACAAAGACACAAAAATGTGTCAAGGGTTAACAGGAGGGGAAAAAAAGGGTTCTGACTCAATGTCTGCGTGGCCATTTTACAGCTCTAAAGCAGTTTTTCTGACCTCAGAGAAAAGGGAAGTCTAGGGGAATATAATAAATTGACTGAGGGAAGAAAAAAAAAACTTTTGGTTCCTTATCCTAGGATTTAGAAAGTCTGTGGATTTAGTGAGAACATTCACAGAGAACTAGAGTAGAGCCAAGAAGATGACACAGGCGATGGCAAAATGTGCATCATCTCAAGCCCCTTTTTCAATCCCCTTCATCTGCCTGCCGGTCATATTTCTCCACACTTCACTCAAAGGGCTACTACATGCCACTCATACAGAGCCAAAGTGAGACATCTTAGAGGTTCAATCAAATGTGGCATTTGATAAACACCTCGGATGGCACGCAGCACCATCACAAGATCACTGAGCTCTGCTCCGACCCTGAACGTGCCGTAGTCTGCGCTGGCAACACATTGCCTTCCGCTCAACAAAGGCTGAACTGTAACGCCACAACAGCCTCCTCGGTTTTGGCACACAGAGAGTGCAGAAGATGTTCTGATAAGTGTTTCAATACTGAATCATGTGGAGATAAAGAGGCAAGCGGAGAGTGGGGGTGGAGGGTGCATGTTTCCTTTCACAGCCCTGAGCAGCATCCAGAGAACAGCCTTGGCAGAAATCCACGTGTCCCTTGGCGTGAGTACTGCAGTCACATTACATTTCCCCTCTTCTCTAGATCACTGTGTGCCCAGCCGACGCGCCCATCCAGGACATGTCGAGTCCACTTTAGACTTTAGGCTCTCTGGCTCGAGCTAATCCAACAGCTAACAAAGTGTAGCAGACTGCAGAGTCTGTAATTGTGTAAATAATTCAGGTCATCTTTGAATGAATGAACAGAACAGTACACGAGTGTGCCGAGATGCTGATGAGAAGATACACGTGCAGTTTGGTGTACTGTAAACTGGAGTTGACAAAAGGAAAAGCTTTGTTATGGCTGGGGGACTTCTGTTCTGCATGGACAGGCTCACACAATTAGAAAGAATTGCAATCAGAGTAGAGATAATTTACAAATCCTTGTATAAACACAGAAAAAAAATACAGTATAGTTTTTATTTTATGTTTCTGCTTGATGCCAACAGCCACATTGAAACCCACATGTGCTGCACACTCATAGTGTTGATCCTACATCAATTAATTTCATGAATGACTAACTCGTGTTTGGTAACAAACTCCCAGTGGCTCCAGGCTTCCCTCACTAACCCCCCGCACTTACACCCTTAGAGAAATGGCATTGCCAGGAAAAAATGAATAAATAAACGAATAGGAAAACAGGATCATGAAATCAAAAGACTAGTGCAAACATTGCAATAAAAATAATTACAAATTCAAAGGTTAAAATTGAAGTGTGCAAGGTGGCTGTTTAAGAATCAGTGTCTTCACACTTATCTCCACTGTACTACTCTTTACAACTAAAGCAAAAACATGTATGCATTCATTTGACAATGTTAGAATATCAGTCAATCTGAGCAGCTCAGTCTCATTTTATGCTGGCAAATTCAACCACGTTTAGAATACATGTGCAAGAACTGGATGTGAACACAGTCAAGCTTTTTTTATTTTCTGAATTCGAAGACTGCTATGCCCAAGAGGGACCAAAGCCAAGAGAACTGTGGGCATTTCAAAAGACCTTTTGCAAGAGGCGTGACCATGTTGTCAAAAGTGTTGATTGCTTTTGGCATATGTAGAGATAGATTGCTTGCCATCTTTTCATTATTTCTCCCAAACCCTTGTGGAGAAAGGGCATGGAGATAGACTTGAGCAGGCAAAGCGTAATTAAACTTTTCACTGCCAGGTCATGTGCAGTTAAATGCTTTGCCACCACTTCTAATTACTTAACTGTGTACTTTATTCTAAATTATATGCTGTCAGCAGTCAAAATAATTGGTATTTGGTGAGGGCAGTATGGCAGCCATTGTCTCCTACATGTGTCATCAGCTCAGTGGGACCATGAGAGGGCTAAGCATTATCTGACCCTGATTAAGAACATAGCACAAGTTAAATACATAACAAGTCAGGGTTATCACACCAGTGCGTGAGTAATTTCACAGCTTCCTTATCTCTCTGGCATTTGAATGCATATGTCTGACTGAAGGAGCTGTTTTGGTCATTTGGATGTGCTCTACATTTATGAAGTGTGAATTAAGGGGAAAGTCCTGCATTAACCATGAAGCTGAACTTTAAGTGAGGAGACTAGTGGTGCACAACAGACCATTTCCAAAAACCAATACTTCTTCCAAAATGCATCTGCTTTAAATTTTAAATACAAACAGACCAACTGCTTGAGGTGCAATAGGACAGCAAAGAGTACAGATTCAAAGGCAAACAAAGTATCCATCCTTACCAACTTCTTCCTTTTTGGGTCACAGGGGTCACTGATGTCCAGCAGTCACTGTGCAAGAAGCAGGGTACACCCTGGACAGGTCTCCAGTCCATCACAGGGACACATAAAGACAACCAACCATTCACTCGCTCACTCACACCTAGCGACAATTTAGAGTCACCAATCAGTCTAACATGCATGTTTTTGGTCTGTGGGAGGAAACCGGAGTACCCGGAGGAATCCCACGCATGCACGGAGAGAACATGCAAACTTGAAAACATTCTGACAACCTTCTTGCTGAGACGCATCAGCTCTACCAAATGCACCACTGTCCCACCGCAAACTAAACAGAGTATTTTAAAAAAAGAAACATAAAATAAGGGGATGCTTCTGACCAGAAAACGTTTTTGCAAAGACATGGCAGCCTATAACAACATGAGGTGTCTAGACTATAAAAAAAGACAGCAGGGAACCAAAATCAGTATCTGCACCTCATTCTGTTCTCAGTCTGACAAAGCCACAAACATTTTCAGGCTTTTGCAAAACAAAAACTATCACAGAAACATCAAATTCCTAAGAACTTATGTGTAAATGTATAGGTTTCTTCATATAAAAACTACAGCCAACACCATTTTACACACTGCTTTTTTCTGCAACTGAAGATGACCTTTTGTGTGCTTCCACATTTTCCAGTTCTGAGATTTATTTATTTACTGTTTTTGACATTGTAGCTACTCATCTTTCTCATTAGTGGCAGTTGAAAGTTTGGTTTGTAAATAAGGATATAAAATAGTAATTCAACACACCTTTAGGCTCCCCAGTGAGTAACCATCTCAACTTACCCCCAAAGTAGGAGCCATCTGAAAGCTTGGTCTCTTTATTCCCTTTGGTTAGTACGCTGACAACTCCATGTTGTATGAAGTACATTTTCTTGCCAATCGTGCCCTCCCTGATGATGTAATCGCCAGGTTGGAACACCTCGAACTTCAGCTTGGTGAGCATGGAGGTGACAAAGTTGGGGTCAGCATTAGCAAAGAGAGGCATCGACGCCACCAGTTTTCGACAGTTAAAGTTGATTATTTCCTGTTTAGAAAGAAGAGGGGTGTAAAACAGTATTAAAAAGGCATAACAAATCTGTTACAAAAAGCACTGACCAGTCAGAATTTCAGACAAAATGGCTCTAAAGGTAGTCAGCTGAGGTTTAGGATTTTGTTCGTTACCTTGTTTGCATGTGGTCTAACGATTGCTCGAGAATGAGGAAAATCTCAGTACATAGCTTGACTAAGAATCATGTATTTGAATGTATCACTGGTTACATTCAGCAAGCCACAACATCAACACTTTTCCTACCTCTCGTAATGGTTCGTTCAGTTCTCCCAAGATGCTCTCTTCATCAAACATCTTGCCCTGGTAACGGTGCTCATAGTAATCGTGAATCCGTTGTCTCATATCAGCCGGCAGTTTGTGGAAGGACATGTACTGCTCAACCTGTTTGTACTGCAGGAACACAAAGACATCCAATAATTAGATGAATAAAAGACTACAAACCAAACCATTAACCCTTTTAAGACCCCATCTTAACCAAAATGCCAAATGAGCACCCCTGATGGATTCCTTCCTGTATGATCAATCTACATTTAGGGGCTGGGTATGTGAATATATACAATAGATGTACAATAATCAGTATGAACAGTTTTAGTCAGGATTCAGAGTTTGAATTCAAATATACTTTATTAATCCCAAAGGGAAATTAAATGTTGTAACTCGTTATCCTTGTTTCATTAAGAAATGTTATGGATGCTGATGGCTGTAGATCCGAAGAAACTGGCCGCAGATGCCGATCCATCCACCCAGACTCAGACGCCTCTCGGTTTCCCCGGGCTGCAGGATCCCCCGAATGCCAGGCAGAATTCCACCCAGATCAATGGTCACTCCTCCCAGCAGCCTATTGAACTCCTCATTGCTGCAGACAGACAGTTGTAGGTGCTGGGAGACAATCCTGATCCATCTGCTGTCACGAGCCACGTTTCCTGCCAGTTCCAGGATCTCATCAGTCACTCGAGCACAACCAGCAGGGAGATGGGAATGCATCTACAGCACCTCCCTTTTAACTCATTTGAAATTTGGGGATGTAGTTGAGATATTATTTGAGCTTTGATATGGTAATAAGCAGATCCTGGTTGTAAAATCCACCTTGATGTCATGCCCTTGTTGTCATGTCAGCTTATGATAACAACAACAAGAACAACAACAACAAAACACAAAGTTACTCATGACATTCTCATTGTTTCAGTCCACTGACCTGTATTGAAATCTGCCATGTTGGTTTTTAGTGCTGAAATTGGATGCAGTCTACCATACTGCAGAGGCTTGTACATGTTATTAGAATTGAGAAAACAGCCCTAAACTGGTTTATGTCATTCTTATCTGATAGTTTCTTTTTTTTTTTTTTTTTGCCAATAATAATGAATGTTCTTCATAAACCTAAGTCAAGAAACTATACATACTGTGTTTGGATGAGCACTATTTATAAATGTTTTATTAGTCAATATTGGTGGACAGCACAACATATGGCTCCGTTGTTATGCTAATTTTACTTGACCGTGTATACTTATCCATGACGCTTGCTGAATCAAACCAAGATAGATAAGCATGTCTTTACAGACATAGAGTAATCATCTGAATTATTATTATTATTATTACTATTGTTATTTTTATTTATTTATTTTTTGAACTTGTTATTTTTCAAAAACATTTTTATATCAACATACAAACATGTCCACCTTGTCACATCTCCCATTTCGTATCTTCATATATTATTTACACAGACCATCTTAGGCATTTCAACTACACCAAATAAACATACTATCTAATTCTTGTTCTGCTAATGATTATCCATGAACTATTGATAATAGAAAAAAGATACTCAGAAAAACCTCTCCTTTAAATAGATACCCGTCCCACCGAAAAAAGAAAAAAAAAGTTATTTCATTAATAACATCCATGTATCTATAAATCTCAATAAGTGCAATGAAAGTAACAAGGGTGGATATAATGAAAATACTGAATAATAATAGAATGCACAACAATAATACCAAATAAGTTCAAGAGATATACAGTCAAATAAATCAATAAATAAGTAAAATTATTTTTTGTGGGGGGGAGGGGGCTTTTAAAATCAGACAAGATAGAGGTTGATGTCTTGATGGCAGCTCTCTGCTCCACTCAGAGGCCTGTAGTACCTCAGTGGTCTGTGGTTGCATCAGGAAGGGCATCTGAAGTAAAAATACAAAAACAATTGCTGTCTTTGTGCGAGTTAGCTCACTGTGGCGACCCCAGAAGAAGGAAGCAGCCGAAAGAAGACGGGAAAAAAAAAAAAAAGATTCAAAAGAATCATTAGTTAGGCAAGACTGCTGGATGACAGGATTTCCCGAGGACCTCCTTGCCGAACTTCTCTTTATCTTTCATGCAAATATTTACTATTATTGTCTCTAACTTTGTGTTTTACTCTGTCTCTATGAGTAGGCATTCATTACTAACTGCTTTGTGTTTGTGCCTTGGTCTCATCCTCCTGACAACCAGTAGATGTGCATCCTTTTGAAGTTTGCATCAGAGTATCTTCTGGTTAAAGTTTTGCTGTTGTTGTTGTTGTTCACAACATAAAAGGTTAAATCATGTCATAGGGGACCTTCTTTAAGTGAGAAACATTTCATCTCCCATCCAGAGGACTTCTTCAGTCTGTGGCCTGCCTGCCAACAACAGTCTGTTGTTGTTAATGTTTATCTACCCAATGCTGGCTCAGAACAGGGGGTCGATGTGTAGTTTCAACATGACCTATTGCCTTCTCTAACTACATAATGTTTTATTAATCATTATTTTTGTATTTACACATGTAATGGACTTGACTGTGAAGAAGCAAATCATGATTGGAGTGATTTGAACCTACTGAATTGGATTGAACTGGCTGAAATGGAATTTACCTCAATCTAAGTGTATTGGACTATACTGACATAAATTAAATTGAAGTCAGCTGCACCCAGCTGGATTTGAACTTTTTCTGTGAAGTGCCCTGAGATGACTTGTGAATTGATGCTCTGTATCTGAAGTGAATTGAAGTGGACAGTGCTGAAGGACAAATCAAGAGTCGTCAGAATCATCTGCCTCTGAGATAAGAGCAATGATAAAAATGGAGACAGATGCATGAGCACTTTTATGCTTTTTGATCACGCCTCTTAGACTTTTGCTTTCACTCTTAAAAGTCAGCGTCCAGATCACTATCTGCATACCAACTTCTTGAAGACAAAGTCCCACTGAGGTTTTTTTATTTTTTTTAATGAAACAAGAGAGGGTTATAAATGTCATGAAGTCAAACAGATAAAAAAAAAGACATATTCTGTTTAATCTGGAAGCATCCTGGCTGTAAGAACAATTTAATATTTAATAAATAATACAATTAGTTTACATTTTAGTACAAAAACAGGTAAAGCCATTGTTATTTATGATAAACATGATGTATAAATGTACATCTGTCCTTATTAACATGCTATGTCCGCTACAGTGAAGAATCTTTGTGCTGTTTGACAAAGTTAATTAAAAATGGGCTTTCAGAAGGCTTTTTTTATTAACTTGCATTAAATGGAAGCAGTGATTCAGATCAAAGCACGCAGAGCATCTAGGAAATATTAACAGACGAAATTCTTGACCTAAAAGAAATCGAGAAAGAAAGGGGGGGGAAAAAGCATCCGTGGTGCCACAGTGGAGGTGCTCTTTGATCACCGCCTGCAGCCTTTCCACTGAATGGTGCATTTGACCTCAGAAGTCTACGCCTGCGTTGTCTGACATTACTACACGAGTCACCACTCATGTTGGAGAAAACATCAAACGGATGACCTTGTGTAGATATAGCACAATAAAGTGGGACAGCTGTCCCATTCAAGTCAGTTTGCTTTTGTGGATACATGAAAAATACAAGAAAAGAGACCCAAGGACTTGATTCTTTAATATCAAATTTATAGACACAGAAAACTGTATTCATTAAGTGTTATCAGAGTCCAACATGGGCGATATAGTCTATCCTTGACCTACTGACAAGTTGCTGGCTTTGTAATCTTCCTTTTTTCAGCAGCCTCTTTCATTTCCTGCAACACTTAGATTCCCTTTTCCCTCCTCTTTGCCAAATTTAGATGAGATTTAGTGGATGTTTTGACCAGAGCCGCTGAATCCCTCACAGACAGAAAACAATCTGGAGTCACTCTGTGCATGTTGATGATGTAGCTCCCTCAACTGTCACGGGCTAGCTGAAACTGTAAAAAGCCCTTGAATGTATTATTAGCACAAACAACTGGGGAGATTAGGCAGACATATGACTAACAATGATAAATAACGGACATTTGATCAGTGATAAATATGTGTATTCCCTTTAAGTATATGTAAGCTTCAAAAAGAATTTGTATAGAATTAAAATACTTTATGCATACATGGATATGCATACATGGAAAAACCAAGTGCACACCTTTTCATCAACACATACTAGAAATTATAAAAGAAAAACATGACATGAGAATGTGTGCAACCCTCATGTTCCTCTGATCATTCATGCACTTATTCTTGGAGCAATTTATGTATTGTGGTGAAAGAAAAATGGCTTCAAAGGTCTGAAAATACTGTTTCTATGCTTAGACTCCTTTAACCATGAAACTACACAGTTTTACACATCTGGCCCCATGGAGATGATAGGTATAACCCTCATGTATGTTGTCAAAACATGGTTATCACAGCATGGTGCTGTGATTCAAGAGCCTGAAATATAATCTCCTCCAGAATGTCTTCTTCTTACATTCATTACATATGAATGTATTCATGTCTACAAAGCTTTGTGGTAAATTATGCTTTGATTCTTCTAGCATAAGAGTATTACGCACATGAACAAATGTAAGACATTGCTCTTTTGCATAACAAAGAGCATAACTGTACTTTATAGAGGACATTAAAAAGGTTCTTGAAATAATTTTAAATACACTAACCACTGCTCAGTCAGAGAAAGTGCTGACAGGGATCCAAGGAGTCTAGTCACGAGGATGTAGCACTGTGATGGATTGATAAAAGCCTCTTTGACAGGAAATTATCTTATTGTTTCACAG
>JARVGQ010000759.1:21378166-21388392 GCA_031762355.1 Hypsolebias martinsi | reverse complement strand
GTCCTGATCAAAAATAACACCAAGATTTTTAACATTAGAACTGGAGGCCAGATTAATGCCATCTAAGTAGGGTGAAATACTGAAAAATTCATTCCTAAGATGCTCAGGTCCAAAAACTAAAACCTCAGTTTTGTTTGTTCAAAATCAGAAAATTTAGGGTCATCCAGTTTTTTGTTTTTTTTTTTGTCTTTAAAACATTCTTGTAGTCTAAGTAGCTGACTGGGTTTATTCTTGGACACATATAATTGTGTATCAAATTTAAAAAGAAATGTTTTTTTTTCTGAGCTAGTACCTTTTTTATGACCACTAGATGGCGACCCCCCACCCACATGAAAAAAAAAATGACCAGCCACCACTGGTTGACAGGTCTTCAAAATGGATGTTAGATCAGAAACAAGCCAATCAGAGACAAGAGGAGTTTAAAAAGCCAAAGATAGCAGACCAAAGTCGGTCAGTCATTTTGGGCAGAGAGAAGACTTGGATCAGAGCTAAAGATTGAAGGAAGAAGATTTTGACTGCAGATGAGCTAAAAAAAAACAATAAAACATGGAAACAAAGCAATGAAGAACTGCTCAACAGTACATGATCACCCTTAAAGAGGAACTTACCCCAAAATTAACTTTTTTTGCCGATAAACTCCCTAGAATGTGTGTGAAACGTTGTATAGCCCTATGTCTGTGTTAATTTTCATGTTTTTGTGCGTATTTGTTCAAATCGGCAATACAGGTGACCCTCAGTTTCCAGCGTCATCGGTTTACGGCGTTTTGCGTTTACGGCCGCCGCCCCCCAGTGACGTCATCACACCTTACGTTGTCTTTTTATGCAGCATTTTATATTTTTCCGGGTTTTTTTCGGGTATTGTGTTAGCTAACTGCTTGGAATCACATTAAAACAGCGTTCTAAGTACGTTGTTGTTGTTTTACATTGAAAAAAACGTGTTTAAAAAGACGTTACGGCCGCCATGTGCTTTCTGTTTCGGTTTAAGGCTAAATCGGTATACAGCCGGGCCGTTAGAACGGAACTCGGCCGTAAACCGAGGACTACCTGTATTAGAATGTTTGTCAAGCGTTTCTGACTCAGCTGTGAAAGTTATGTCAGACAATCAGAAGTAGATAATGTAACAAGTTATTAATATTGATTATTTTCTTCTGTCAGTTTCAATCGACTGAAAACTGCTGTAAAGCAGAATGAAATTTAATATTTTGAACTTCTTGAGAGCATTCTTGGGCTGACTGTTAAGAATAAAATGAGTTCACCTGCGAGGCAAAACCTGTTACATGATCCTGTCCTTATTTATGTGCTGGTCTTTGAGGCCTCGACAATGACAAAACATACTGTGGATGACCTGACTTCTGAGACTGTAAGGTAAACTTGTAGCTTAAAAACAGAAAACACCAAAATTATGAATATTTTCTTTCCTGTTTCCAATAATCTTCACCTCCTGTGTTAGATCAGTGGTTCTCAAACTGATGTCCCCAGACCCCTAGGGTTCCGCGAGCCAGTGCTTTGGGGTCCACAAAAAAAGTTGTATTCTTTATTTTCACAAGCACGTAGATGTTTACAACCTGTTATAATACACTAAAATGCAGTAATTCACATTTAATTTATTCAAAATTTTATGGGAAGGACCCCCCCCACACACACACACACACACACACACACACACACACACACACACACAAACACACACGTTATTTGTGTTCCAGCATCAATCATTTTACATATTAGGCCCTGTTACTTACTGCTGCTATGAATCTGTTCAATTTCACGTAAAGATTTTTCAGTAATAATTTGAAGAAGTGTCAATACATTTAGCATGTTCATTGTGTGAATAGGTAAAGTTTTAAAGTGGTTTTTGATATTGTTAGTTTTCTCAAAACTGTCATTTTTTTTGGAAGTTGAAATTAAACATTTTATTAACTAAGTGTGTCTTGAATAAAAAATACCCCATGTTTAAAAATATATTTAAAAAAAACTTGTATTAACACTATTAAAGAGCAGGTGTTAAGTACAAAGTATTCATGTTACACAAATAGTCCCATTGCATTAGAGACAAATCAGAGCATTATTTAATAAACATGAGGGTTACAAGGGGATCACTGAAACTTTTTCTCCTCAGGGGTCCCTGAGCCCAAAACATTTGACAACCCCTGTGTCAGATGATTGTATGATAACTGTATTTGAATGTTTAGAAAGTATAATTGTAAATAATAATAAAAGAAGTTTCACACTAACATCTGTTTACTGTATTTTTTTTAAGGTTTTAATCAGAGAAATTGAATTAGGGGGTACAGAAGATCTCCAGGGCCTCTTCCCCCTCAAATAATCGGCTTTGGGCTTCTTATTTACAATTCCCTAAAGAGCATTGTTTAATTGCCTCATGTTAATTAGAGATGTAAAGGGGTGAGTCTGCAGCATCCCATTGCCTTTTACTTTTAAAACCTTTTGGGACCAGCTTGCCACAACATGCTTTCTCCTGGGCATCGCTGATTTCATTATCAGTTGCAAACAAAACACAGAACATCGCTCTATTATCCTAAACAGAATTAAATCTAAAAGCCTCTGTACGGTAAGGATCTCAAATCACCTACAGATGAATGGGATTATGCCTTTTGTGTCCCTTTGTTCACCGTTGTGCAAATTACCACACTGAAGAGTTGTAGTGACAAATGAGGAGCAGCTTACAGAGAGCTGGAGTGACAGACATCCACTGTGCTGTACACACACAATCGCATGTGCAGCCATCTTGTGTCCCCTGTCTGTCTGTGTGATAAAGCTCCTCAACGTGCCTGAGACAAGAAGCAAGAATTCTTCTGGGAGTTAGCCGGATGCTGTGTTCATTATATTTTGCACGGTGTTATTAGAATGTGATCTGATAGAATCCCGTTGTGAGTAAAATATTAATACCGTTGGTTCATTCGGAGAGACTCTTGTGTGAGTAACACTCGTTCTATAAAGACAATTGCGTAGAAAAAAAATAGGTCAAATGGAGGAAAAAGGTGTACGGGCTGTTAAAATGATTCATTTACGTTTATCAGCTCAAGTTTTTTTTTTTTTTTTTTTTTTTCAGGAAAAGCCCCTGCAACATGCACAAATGCATTCAATGTCTAATCAAAAGATTAAAAAATAATAATAAAGAGCCACTATGGCAGCATAATAAGCCAAAAGGCAATTATAGGACCACTAATGACAGCTCTATGCTCCATTCTGGGTGGGGGTTGTCTGAGCGGCTTGGCTCACCACTCACTTACCAAAATGCTGACTGTAGTTATGGTTGGTAAAATAATGGTGCAAAATACAGCCTTTCTAAACCTTGCACTTTTTTTTTCACATAAATATTCCATCAAAAATATTTTGCTGAGGGACATAAATGGTTACCATAATACAAAATGACAACTTCTATGTCATGCAGCTACTGTGTGTTGAACCCAGAAGTCCTACATGAATAAATAGTTCATGTCAGGGCACGACTTGCTGTATTACAAATAATGTCAAGTAGTAAGAGTAGGGAGTTTGAATGAAGACATGACAATATCACAATTAAGTTTAAATATATTCATTCTTGAATTTTTATATTTTAAAACATTATGGACTGATCAATTTAGTGCTTATATTGGGACACTATATGTATATAGTTCGTTCCACCTCATGTGCCACATGTGATGTGAATGACAATAAAGAACAATGAATCCTTGAATTAGTTTATCAAAGTAAAAACTTTGTCTAATAAAACTATTTGTTTTCTCAGTGGGGGGCCACACTTTAATCGCCCTCATGTTTGATTAGTTGGTTCCTCATCTTCTTTCACGAACAACATGTATCCTGCTCTCATAGAGTTCAAGCATTTTTCATATTACGTATACCCATTTGTCTAAAATTTTACTGGGAAAAGATTGTGTAAATTAAATTACAATCTTTATCACATTGGACAGAAATGTATTTTCTCGCTTATGTTTCTTCATCTGAACACTGCTGACATTCCTTTACAGGCTGGTTGTCCTGGTCGACCCAGGCAGGAAATTCAA
The DNA here is from genome assembly GCA_031762355.1 of Hypsolebias martinsi. Classification (NCBI taxonomy): domain Eukaryota; kingdom Metazoa; phylum Chordata; class Actinopteri; order Cyprinodontiformes; family Rivulidae; genus Hypsolebias; species Hypsolebias martinsi. The sequence continues at coordinate 21,384,367 of JARVGQ010000759.1, read as the reverse complement.
TGCAATGTTTTCCATCTAAATATAAAAGTCCCTTTGATATCACCTCTGCAAGTCAACTGGACAGATGGCCTTTCATTTTAGCCATGAGAGCTGTGTGCTCTATTTTTACATGTTACTTACAGAGGATGAATGCAAAAACAACTTACATTTTGGTAACAATGCTGTTTAAATCAATCCACTTTCACTAAAATTACAATTCAATTCCTCTTTATACTAAATACACGTTAGCTGTATTCTAATGTAGTGTTTAACACTTTATAATTCCAGTACAGATAAACTAAAACATTCAATGATTAAAGGTTCTTTATTTGTCATTTGCACCCCATATGGTACATGTGGTGGAATGAAATTATGTACACAGGGTCCCAGTTACATCCAACAATAAAATGTAAAAGAGAAACAGTAATAAGATCTAAGATATGAACCAAGAAAAAAAAAAGCATGTACCTGATAAAGAACTTACCCTCTTTCAACTTTTAACCTCATTTCAGTGGCTTCTTTACAACATATAAAAACACTAAAGATGACCTTTTTCTAAAAATAATCAGTACAAACTGGTAACGTGTAATTTATTTTATAATTTGCAGTAGCACCAGGTCCCCTTTCCGAAGTATTTATTAATGCTTTATATTTAGTTTATTCACAAGTTTTTAAAACGCTTAATAAAGCATTGCGAACCATTTATAAAATAATAATAAAACTGTTCAAATACTGATGCACACACCATTTGGCAAGATAGGTGATTTTTAACCAAATAACCTTATATCTCAAAAGCAAGTGTTGTATCTACAGTCATAGTGTTTACATTCAGCTAACTTACCGACACAGGTTTGATACTTAAAATTTTAAATTATGAAGAAATTAATAAAAATTCAACACGTGATCCTGCACAAAAGGGATCCTGCTTTATTGTATAAACAGTTATAAAACTGTTTTAACCTTTTTCGTGAAGGGTTTGCAAACTCATGAGTAACCTATTTAAAACACATTAATCAATTATTTATAAGAAGTGGAAACTAATTTTGCAACAACCCACGTTTGTGTTACAATTGTTTTATCAACCACAGCTGTTCAAACCTGGACACTAAATAAGATATTCAATAGAAAAGATACAGATAAAAATAAAATAATAAAAAAAAAAAAATTTGAAGCACTGGCTCGTGGAAGTTTAAGAACCACTGCTGTAGAACACAGCTAAAACAGAGTTAGATATGAATATTGTTTAGACTGTCAACAAATCTGAAGAAGGCATGAAACTATCAAGACCACAAAGTAAAATAATGACTGAGCATTCACATTAGTAATTGTAAAAATTAACAGGTGAACATTTTTTAGGTTTTGTGTTCAGGAGGGTAGTCCCTGTTGGTTTGACTGTTTAGTGGTGTGTTAGCATTTATGTTTATGTTGTTGTTAGTAACTGTTTAAAAATGACACTGAGTCAGAAGTTACGCTTTATGAATACAAAGAAGAGAAACCTCACAAGTTACAGAATTTACTGAAACTAAAAGTAAAGGGACGCAATCGAAAGGTCTTCGACGTTCGCCTTGAATGGGATGTTGCTATATTTCATCCTGACTGAAGGCCTAGCTCTAATACAGTTTGTCACTGCTAAATCTTTAAAGATGAGTTGTTTTGTTGATTAGCTGAGTTTTTTTTTTTTTTTTTTTTTTACATTGACAAATACATCACCATTTTATGCCTGAACATTTTTAATTTTTGTCAGTACATGTTCTGGTTACCTCAAAAGCACTAATTTAAACACACAATAATTTATAATACCATAATTAAAAGGTAAATAGGATGCAACGTAAAAATAAATAAATAGTTAAATGAAATTACCTTAAAAGACATTCTAAAAACCCCCGCAATTAAAAGCTTATGATTCTTTTACTTGATTTTGTTTTATTTTATCACTTTTAATTGTCATAAACAATTAAGTTAATCCAGTTAAGTTTTTTTTTCCATGTCAGATCACAACATCAACTTTGAAAGTCCCAAATTATTCTTATAATTTTAATAAACTCTGGGAATCTATCATAAAAGTCTCGTAGACATTAGTTGTTTATGTAAGTAAGTATATTAACAAATTTTATGTTAACATCTTGACAGTATGAATAGTTCGTCAAATTACTGTACGCTTATTTGCTAAATAAAAACAAAATCCAAACAAAGACAGAGTTTGTTTATTGACAGAGTCACTGTGGACTGTCAGGGGATTTTACGTAAAGTTTTGTATATGTTTATCACTGCTAATGCGAAATTAATGTCGAACCATATGTGTGAGGTGAGGTGTGAGTCTCTCAGAGAGGAGCCTGCAGGCACCTGACACCTCCGAGAGGCCGAGGTCATCGTGCTGATAAGCATTATGAAAATACTTCCTGTACACTGTCCGGTGCAGATCTTCACGACCGGGGCTTCAAGTAAACATCTGTGTAAGCCTGTGGTGAACATATGCCCTTGCAAGGTTCAAAAAATCTTCTCCTGTCTTTGTTTGTGTGTGTACTCTTTTTAAGTAAGTAGATAATGAAATTATTATTTTTTTTTAAATCCAACATGGACTTCCCGTGAAACAAACAGATGGAAAATTATAATCTAGTTTGTAGTGGAGTGTTGAACGCAGTGGTGGCAGCTTCAGTCTGAGTTCTCCGACTTCCTGCAGACAGAAGCACCTGTCCTTGATGTGTCAGACCAATAGACTCATGAAAACTGCCACCTGTCTTCTCAGTAGTGCAGGGATTGTCCACTTGATGAGCATGTAGATTACTGAAATGAGTCTAACATAGAAACGCAGAGGGGAATCCCCAGGAAGAAGATCCCACTGTCACACCAGTGAGAGGTGGGCCTTGGGCAAAAATAGATGTAAATCTTAGAAGGGCTTGAACCTGACGAGTGGAGAGGTGGGAGCTTATATCGAACAGGCCAAACAAGACAGCTGTCTCCCACTGTGAGATGAACATGCAGTGATGGTGGACTCAACGGTGTGTCATCGCTGAGCCTTGTAAGAAGAATAAAGGAGAGTCCACGCTCTTAAAAATTAATTGCAGTCCTCAGTAATAACCTTTGTGCAGACATACGCTCAGGGAAGGAGTGGAGCACGGGGGGAGCCTTTTTCAGCTGGCCGAGGGATCCTTAAAGCGCCTCAGGGGGTGATGGAAGCCGGTGGCTTCAGCAGCCCATGATGAGTGGTGCTGAGACAGGCCAGCTGTTCAGATCACTTGGCAGCATGTGTGATGTATGGAGCTGGGAGATGTGTTTACTCTCCACCCATTAAACAGTTACTAAGATCAAGGGTATTAGTCACATACCTTCTTATGGGTTTTACTATTGGGATTTTTCACCTTAGCTGCTGTTGAGAATTTGGCAAAGAATATATGTTTTTGTGATTCTCCCTTGAATTTGTGAGGTGGTATTTTATTTGGAAAATGTACCACTATATACACATTACCTCAACTAATCTGCTCCTCTCTCTGTCTGCTCGGCTCTTTTCCTGCCCTCTTTCAATAAGATTTTCCCACTTTTATGTACATGCAACTTTTCAAGCCTCTGCTGCCATTCTCCAGGGGTCATTGTTGTCTCCACCTCGGTGTAAATGGTGGGCATTGTGGCCGCCCAGAAACTCAGCTCATTATCACCCACGCTGGGCCCACAGAGGGTATGGCAGAGTGGAAAACATCCCAGCCATCAAAGCTAACGATCAGAAGGCGCTTAGCCTTAGTTTTACCTTTTGAGTTTGTTTGTGTTTCCAAGACTTGTCAATTTCAAGGTCATAAAACACTAAAACAAGGTAATTTCACATCTCAAAAGCATGCAAATACCATTGTATTGCATCTTTACTCACCTTCTCCTGGTACTGTCGTCGAGATGAGTCCAGAGATTGGATAAGTGCAGTGGCATGGCCCACAAACATGGCATAACAGGTAGCACCCACGATCATGCTGAGGATGGTCAGCCAGACGTCTGTCATGCCTACTGGAGGGTACATGCCGTATCCAATACACAACATGTGGCTCATAGCTTTGAAAAGTGCGTAGGAGTACTGCTGTCCCCATGTGTCATTCTGAATGGAACAGAAGAGACGGGGTGAGTTAGGGGTGAGTGGGACACACTGACTGGTTCTCCATCAAATCACAGTGTTGATTACACATTAAAGGTCAATTATTACCTTAAGAGCACAAACTCTCACACACATACACAAATGCACAGAACTAAAGGCAGTTGTCAATTTCATACAATCTTAGTTCAGTGCAGAGAGGCTGGCAGGGCAAAACTTTCATTGTGCAAACATGTGAAGCAAGCAGACGTTTGGACAAAAGCCTGAGATTGAGCCTTGAGAATGGGCAGAGCGAGTGTGAGACACTGGAGGCTTCCATGACAGAAAGTAGGTCAGCTATGTAGAAAAATGTGATTTCTCTGTGAGTTTTCTTATTTGTAGATAAATTGCTCCTTTTGCTTTAGATCCCATTGGTGGTTCATGGTAAATCAATATCAACTCTCCCCTGGGGGTGACATGCCCAAATTGCTTTCAAACTCATTTCCACTGCAGAAAAGCTGAGACAGATAGCAATTTTATTGTTGCCTACCTGAAAGGTAAGAGACAAAGACCCGGGATAATAGCAGTACAGTTACAGTTACTGCTAAAATTAAAAGGCCTTTTGCTTATTTTTAATATACACTCGGTACAATTTTGAGCAGTCTAATTGTGGAAAAAATAAAAAAACAAAGTACTAAACAAATTTAGATGCTTTTTTCCTTTGGTTCTGTCACAATAAAAACATTTTTTGTAATGTATAATTGATTAAATAGTGTTTTCGGTGAAACATTTTTATTGTTATTCACACATACATTTTTTAACAAATAAAATATACTGTATATGCATGAATGCATCAACTTGACATCGTATAAAAAATGCATTGAACACACAAGATCATAAAACAGCTTCATAAATACAAAATATATACATTAGTTGGCATTAAAGTGACAAAGACATTTGTTAAAGACTGAAATATAAAATATAGTACAGTACTTAAACTTCTAACTGTTAATATTTATAAGATACATAATTATATGAAAACTGGGATTTAATTAAAAGCCAAGCCTAAGGACTAAAGGCATGCTCACATGAACAAGTAAAGGATGAATTAGAAGGTTTTGATCAACACAGGGCATTTAGATATGCTTTATGAAAAGAAAAATGCTAAAATGCTAGCATTTTTCCAGCCTGTTTTAAGGCTTTTTGTAATTATGGTTAATCTATTTTATTTTTTTTCAACTTCTGCTGTCATAAATACATAACATTTGCCATGATGATTTATTGTTAAAACATATTCAAATATTTTCTCAATGTATTTTCTAGATTTTATTTTATTTTTTACATCTGAATCACATTATTTAAACTATAACTTTGAAAACATATACTGTAAATCATGAGGCCAAAACAATTTAAACATTTTTTTTAATCCCCAGAGTTAGTCTTTGGCTTGGAAAACTGCTGTGAACATTTCTAGAATGAAAATGTAATAAATTACATCTAAAGTGTCTATGAACATTCAGGTGAAAATTAACCTAAATCTCTTAAAAACATAAAGTTTTGTACCTGTTTATTCATATTTTGAAAAGCTATCTGCATTTAGCTGAACTTGGCACAATATTCAAGTCAATACATACCAGATATAACCGTCTCTGAGCTGGGATACAATTCACTTCAATTCTGTATAAAACTGTACATAATATATGCATCATTTAAAACACTGCTGTCCAGAAAAAATGAGCTCCCAGGATGAATATGAACAGGGGACCACCAGTTGATAATCACTAGTATAAAAATATATATTTAAAACAAATAAAGCCTCTGTTTATTATTTAATGAATTTATTTTTTGATAATCCAGTGCTATAAAATCCTATAAAAACATAAATAATGTTCATTATTCTTAATATTTATTCATCAGCTCAGTCATTTGTTATTTAAGATAATTGTCAAGATTTGTGTATTTTCTGTTATTCTGTTTGAATAAACCTGTTTAAAGCACTTGGCATGGCATGATGCCCCTTAGTTAGTGACTTCTTGACATTTGTAAACAGATTTATATAAATCCACTAATTCACAGCACAGTACCAGTTTAGAATGATGCTTGTGCTGCAGGTTTCCTCTTGACTTTATGTAATGAACCAGTTTGTGTTTACTGTATGATCAGAATGTAAT
>JARVGQ010000759.1:21299873-21315057 GCA_031762355.1 Hypsolebias martinsi | reverse complement strand
CACAGCCCTCTGTGTGGAGCAGAGAGCTGCTATCTAGGGTGCCTGGAGGAGTGGATGGTGGGGGTTAAGGGCCTTGCTCAAGGGCACAGAGTGGGGCAAATGAGGGTGGAGGCATGTGTGGGTACTTCACCTATCCCACCCACATTTTATTGTTGTCAGAACCAGGGGTTGAACCGGCGATCTTCCAATCATAGGCCTACATTCTAACCTCTACGCCACCACTCCCCACCACTATTTATTTACTACAGTAATTAAAAATCATTAATTAAAAATAATAATTGGAAACTTAGCAACTTCTTAAAGAAACGTTCTCATACAAATTTGTTTTGTTAGTGGTTTTGTGCCAAATCTGTTGTAACCAAAGAAAAAACAATAAGACATTGATTCCTTAGAGTAGAACAGGAAATGTCTGCTATACCGCAGTGTACACTTTGTGTCCCACTTACAACAAAGTACCTACCATCAGTCAGCCAAGCAGAAAAAAACAAACCTTAGTTACCATGCATGCAGCTGTGCATAGCTTTCTCATTTCCAGCTCAGAGCTTATCAGCATACCGAAGAGTCTTCGTTTAGGCAAGTTCGTGATCCCCAAAAATGACTTGAGATCTCAGTAAGATAAAAGAGCACCACGCTGACATTTTTACATGTGGGAGGTTTACATTAGCTGTGGATGATTGGCTCTGAGAAGTAAAACTGGCAGCTTAAATTATATATATATATATATATATATATATATATAAAATTATATATATTTATTTTTTGGGGGGTGTCACCTGTATACCGTGGTCCTCTGGTCTGTCCGTGTGTTAGGGATCTCTTGTCCGTTCTTCATCCAGAAGCTTTCCTTGTGTGGTGTGTGGGCAGCTACCAGGTTACACTGCAGGATAATTGGTTTGATAGGTGGGTCCATTGACAGGATGATCTGATCGGAGGCATTGATCTTTGGTTCTGGAAGACAGAGACAGTCAAACCTTATCCAAGAACTACAACACAAATCTGCTTTAATTCTTCCTCCAATGCTGTACTGTGTTCGCCGCAGGCTGTGTGCTGTTTTTAAATGATCCGTGTGGGAGGGAGTCTATGAAGTGCAGTTCACACAACAAATAAAAGCATAAAAAGTGGATCCATTGGATTGCCATTTATCTTTAGGGGTAAACATGTAGTGATCAAGTTAATTCTTCACTAGGAAAATGTGTTTGTGTGTTTTGACTGATATGTATTTGAAGGTATCTGCAATATGTTAATATTTGAATCAAGAAAATGGGATTTGTTTTAAAAAAGCTCATACCCAAAACTCTCAAGAAGCCATCAATGTAGAGTTCCTTTATACCTACTGAGTGTATACTTGTGTAGCTCACTAACCAATAGAGCACACTTCATTATTAAAAACTAAACTAATCCTAGAATCACAAAGATATAAGTACTAGAGAATGGTTTTATATGAAGTGTTAGCCGTCTAGCTTCTAAATATTCACATTTTACAGCTCAGTCACTTATAAAACAATGTGCAAAGTGCATTACATTTCTACAGAAAACAAAACAAGTCGAACGAAACCCTGAACATTAGCGGAACTTTAACATCATTTTTTTATACTGTAAATATTTTAACACCTACAAGTTTATTTGTTTCCAGACTCGCTCAAGTTAACACGTGCTAAATTATAAAAGTAAGCAAAACACCTAATATATATGAAATTAAACACCCTCCTGGAGTTAAACTATGCAGTGTGCATGTGAGCTTTATTAGTTTTATAACCTATATGTTTGGGGGAGAAGCGAGGGGACTGTGAAAATCTGTTCTTTAACCTAGCGATGCAGCAAAGCTCACCTCCTGTAGTTTACAGTGGAGTTGTAGATTGATAATTAAAGATATTTTCATAGCTGATTGCGACATGCACATAGTTCTACAAATGAAGGCCCTAGCTGTCGACCAATAATAGACTTTTGACTTTTAACATTTCCACCACCTGAGAACTTGAACATCTACACTGCTGACCACGCACACTGGTTATGAAACTGTGCCAGGGTCCATTTCTAAAGGACAATAAGAGAAGCTGAGGCTGTCATCTCAGAGCAAGGTGCCCTTTGCTCTGCCTTGAGTAGTAAGCAGGAGGCCTCCTGCACGCCACCCCTCCCCCTCCTTCAGGGCGGGACAACCATGGCAACAATGAAGCCCGGGAGGGGAGGAGCAGAGAGGAGACGTCATAATCTTACTACTGGCTGCTGCTGCTGAGCTGCTAGCAAAGCGAAGGGGAACAAGTAGGAGGCTAAGGACAACTGCTGAGACAGACAGTTGACTTCTTGAAGCATTTACAGCACCTTGTTCCTGTAGATCCAGATACTAAATAGCTAATGGGGTATTGTTCCCATCCCCCATGAAGGCCCTCTCTCCCTCACAAGCCGAGCTGCGTGTACTAAAAATAGTATCTTTGAGACGAGCGTATATGCACACGGCATGAGAGATACATAAATTAACATTTAGCAAACATGGCACAGTTGTCCACTGGCAGTTTAAACAGAAGGTTGTTTGTAGGACGTCTTGCTGCAATCTAAAATGTGACAACTTTTGATCTGCCTCAACTTAATGAAATTAAGTCAGGGTCAATGAGTCTGATATTTGAACTCAGAACTAATAGGTAACTTTGACTGGTTGTCAAGTATAGCTAGGGTCTATCACATTTTAACAAAATAGATGTTTGCAGCAGAAATTGAATGTGTACGTATTTAGTATCAAAGACTTCTGTTTGAAATCATGTGGAAAATAAGTGTAAAATCTGCACAGATTGCTCCAACATCCCCTACATGACAAGTTACTGACATCCAGGCCATACAGTATGTGTGGAGATTACTGTATTGCAGGAACGTGTTGCATATCCAAAGCTTGTTGGAGCAGTTAGCGATGATGCAGGAGTGATTCTGAGCTTACATGAAAACTTACCACGTTGGAGACACATTTAAACTCGACCACAGCTGCAGTTTTTGGTTGAAGCAGTAGAGAAACATTTTGGAAAACATTTGCTTTCTTGCAAAGAATCAAATGAAGTCAACAGAACTTCTTTTGTTCTGTATGCAACAGAGGAAACTACAGCCAGCAACCAAGCTAAAAAGACTAACAAGAGTGCATCTAGCCGAGCTACCAATCACTGCTGGTGGAAAATAATCCCAATTCTTTAAGACATAAGGTAAAAAATATGCCCTTTTTTAAATTTCTTAGTATAAAATCTATGTAAATAAATGCACTTTAAATGATTTTTGTATATATATACACACACACACACAAAAATCATATATCATATATATATATATATATATATATATATATATATAATAAGCAGGCTAGCTGTTTCTTGATAATGCAAAGCAGATTGGCTGCTAGCTGTCACTTTAAAGTAGTACACTGTTCATGCTTCCCAACATTTTCAATTGGTTATTTTGTGAGAAATGTGCATTTTTTTATGATTTCATAATTTTTTGGACCATAGCACTTTGTGCACATTTATAAAATGTGCATTTATGCTTTTTTTTCCTACAGATAAGATGCATGCATACATTTTTTTGTAAATATTCAACTTAAGAGTTGCACTTACTAGAAAATCAAAAGGCCAACTTGACAGAAAAAGACTTTGTAAGACAAATCCAATATTCTTTTTGTGTACATTTTTGGATTTTTGATTTAAAGTAATTCACATTCATACACAAATGTGAGGAAAAGCAGAGGGCCAAAACAAGACATTCAGACTTTAAAGTGCTTCTCATATGCTAAGGGCTATATAATATAGCCTATAATATACATGGAATAATTCATTTATTGCATGTATATACATATTTCAAAAAGAACATAGATTCTTCAGTAATGACAAAATATATTTCATAACTGTGTTAATTTAGAGTGAATTTAAAGTGTGTCAAGTCCATTGCACTTTCTGTAAAAGTTAACATTGCATTAGTCTAAGCCCTAATATAGTAAAACTCACATGTGGCTTATTTTGTCAGTCCAATCAAACGAGCCAGCAAAGACCAGACTCTTCCATACTTCTCAAAGCTTCACTGTGACTAACAACATTCCACATCTCCCTGTGCTTCAGTGGACAGAGCACTGAAGCATGCACAGATTGGGAAAGTCCAGTTCAAATTCAGTTTGAATGTTTGTGTGCCATAGGAGAGCTAAAGGTTAAAGGATATAATGTCATTACTGATTCACAGTCACACACTCAATGGCTGAGAAGGCACAAGGTTACAGAAAATTGCACAGGCAGTTCCAGAGAGACCGTTGTGTAAAAGGGAATTTTCATCTGAACGAGAAGGGAGACACTCCAGGGGCCCCATGTGGTCTTATCCTTTATTGGATTACCACACATAAATTTGAAAGCAGTAAATGTTTGCTTTTATCAGGGAGGCGTTGACAGCAGGAATCAGTTTTACACATGAACGGATCCCTCCTTGTGTCTTCTTTAAAGTCCCTTTTATACTGTGCCCAAGGTGACAAAGCTAAAACAAAAGCACTATTACTTCAAAGCACCACTAGTTTTTCTGTCTTTTTTCTTTCTTTCTTTCTTTTTTACTGCATTTAGCTGGCTGGCATGTCTTTGAAGTAAATGAAACAATCAATGCAACAACAACAACAAAAAAAGAGACAAAACATGATGATGAAGAAGTATCACTAAGAAATCTGGAAATAGCAAACAGGATGAAATTAGGATACATAAAAAATAAGATCATGATCAGAGTATTGTAAAAGGACACATGAGAGAGCATAAACACAGATTTAGTTTGGAAGGAAAGAGAAATGTTGATAGATTGAGTAAAGTTCCTGGGTTTGTGGTCATTTATGATACTCAGGGGATATTGGGAGAGACAGGGAATTCAGCTCATTCACTATCACATATAAAATATAACTAAACTCAACTAAATACTAAAAACAAAACACAAAATACAACCACTGGCCAAGACAGAAAATTGTTTGATTTCTGTTGTGTTCAATGTAAAAGGAAACTTTCTTTTTGTCAAGGAGTGGGGGTATGGCTAGCCAGTGGTTGCTAGGCAGGTTCTTTAAGGATTTTAAAGGGTTGAAAAGGGGATGTTCTAGTTTGTTCATCATCTAAGTTCAGCAGCACATAGACCACTCACTCTGTAGCACTGAAATGGTGGCCTGGGCTCGGATCCAGGTGATGGCTGGGTTTTGTCGGAGGTCATTGCGCCTCGGGTCGTTGCTTGCCCGACACTCATAGGTCCCAGAGTCCTCCAGTGTAAGGCGCGTGATGCCGAGCACACTGACCACATTGGTGCCGGAGGCCATGTTGATGGATACCCGACGCTTGCGGGCTCCGTCCCACAGCTGCTTGAAGGATTCGGCCCGGTTGACCTCAGCGTACCACCACTGGATCTCTGGAATGGGGTTACCGACCACCTCGCAGTACAGCTCAAAGGTGTCCCCTGTAAGCTTAGTCTCAGACAGTGGCGACTTCACAAACCCAGCTGGAGAGGAGAAGTGTATCGAGATGGCAGGGAAGGAAAGGGTAGAAGAAGGTTAGAGCAGTAGGAAGGCATGGAAAGGCCAAGGGATAGAAAAGGAAATTAAATAGGGTTAAAGAACATACAGAGAAGAGAAGATGATTAAGGGCAAATCATAAAAAAGCAAGCCCTTAAATCATTAATAGGAGTCAAAATCATAATGTCTAAGTCTCATCTGTTCAATGTAAAGGTTCGCTGACCTACTAACAGCTAACTCTCAAACAAACTCCATCAAATAGACCATAATCTGTAGAATATACTGAAGGTATCTGGTGCATTTTTCTTTACTTCGTATGCTTTCCCTGTTCCCTGTAACCTTATGAAAATGAGTTCAACAACTCTGATTTGACAACACTTGAAGTACAAACACTGGATTTAATTGAGTTGTTGACCTGATTTGTTCAGAAGGAACCATGTTAACATTTTTAAAATGTAAAGCTGTAAAATGTCTAAACAAAAATATACCTTTGTTGCACATGCATGTCTCAAACGTAAAATCTTGTTTATTACTTTGAAAACGTTGTTGCCACTTTTATAGATTCAGCAGTTTGAGTACAGTAGTTCATGCTATCTGCATTGTACTGTCCCAGATTAGTTTGCACATGGATCATATAATCATCACTCCAGGATCGCTCATTACTGGAGTTTATCCCAGTATGCACTGGGTGAGAGGTGGGATTGCAGTGTGGGTATGCTGGCAGCATGTCACAGTGTAAATATGTACAGACGGACAAACACATTCACACCTACTTTCACACCTAGAGGCAATTTTGAGTAGCTGTTTCACATAACATCCATGTCACTGGACCATGGAAAGAAACTCAGATTACTTAAAAAAAAAACTGCCTGAAGACATAATTTTATATTTATGACCTTGCTGCTCCATTGTTTACCTACTATCTGTAGTTACACTCTACCATGTTATGTAACCATCTTCCTGATGTTGCATTCTTTAGTGGTGTATGTTTCCATTAAACACATTGATTTAAACAAATCTTTACCAATAGACGAGATATCGGTTTCCCAAAGCTTGCGAATGCTTAAAAAGACAGATGTTACACAAATACATTTAAGTGTATGTTTTATCAATATCAGCATGTGCTGCTGAAGGGAAACAATTGGATAGACTTTAGAAGTGGGTTTTGAAAGTGCACATATGGCCTTAATGGTGCACAACACTTTACCCAGCTTCCAGTGGTTGGTTCTCTGGTTTTTGTTTGCAAAATTCCCTTTTGACCACAATGGGTCACCCAACACAGCACATGTCACTGGCATTGCTCCTACATCTCTTTGTTCCCCTGTGGTCTATGTAACTGCTAAACTCCTCTGGTTTGAATTAAGAAACAATAAGTTGTGGAACAATGCGTTTATTAATAAAATCCATTACCTCTCACAGGATCCATAAGCAATCATCACCACTATAACAGCAACCTTCCTGCGTCTGTGCCTGATTCATGACCCTTTTTCACATCAGTAGTTGGCCCAACAATGTCCTGCCAGCCCTAATGAACCTCATCAGATGACAAATCACCTGCACCCCAGACGCTCTTCACTACCAGCTCTGCAGCCTCTCTGCTCTAACCACATGTGCTTAAGTAAATCAGAAAATTATACCTACCTCTGCCCTGAATCGCTGCAGAGGAAATTGGTGCAAAGGGCTTGTAGTCTCTAGAGCGGTGTGCTTGATTGTGCATTGTGTCTAAATACAACAGCTTTTAGGTACTCTTAAGATTTGTCTGCTCTACTCTCAGTTCAGTCTCATAAATGCTCTAATACAACGGCTAGCACGCTCGTGGCAAAGTACAAGAGCCACAGTCATTGGCTTACCACCATAATAAAGACAGTAATGCTCCAACCTTTTTTTAAATCAACGTATTTTATTTAAAGTTTAAGAACCCTGATACATTAAATAAAGTGTTTTCTAAAAGTGCACAGTGTGGTGTCTGCAACGCTTGAGTTCATATAGGTTGCAAAAAAAAACAAAACAAAAACAGTAAACTTATCTGCAACATAAACTTAATATGAACTTGCAGTCATAGGTTTACATACATATTTCATGTGCATGAATGTCATAATGTTTTGGGGCTATTATAGATTTTTTTTTTTTAACCATTCATTTTTTTTTCTGAGAGAAATTATTATTCAACACACAAGATTTTAAGATTTAGGCGTACAACTTTGAATATGTTGTGAACGTTATCTGAACCGCTGATAGTCAAGTTTAGATCCATCCATCCATAATCGTTGCTGGGGTCACTGGTGCCCATATCCAGCAGTCACTGGGCGAGAGGCAGGGGACACCCTGGACAGGTCTCAGTCCATCACAGGACCACATAGGGACAATCAAGACAACCATTCAGTCTCTCACTCACACCTAGGGGCAATTTTAGAGTTACCAGTCAACCGACATGCATGTTTTTGGTCTGTGGGTGGAAACTGGAGCACCTGGAGAAAACCCACACATGCAAACTCCACACAACAAAGTTCCTCAGCCTGGATTTGATACGGAAACCTTCTTGCTGAGAGGTGACAGATATACCAACTGTGCCATCATACCACCCCTCAGGTTTACATACGTACAAGCTCAAAGATGTACAGTAAAATTTATTGATTCAGCTGATCCTTTTAAGGAGTGATGAAGGTTCTCAATGTATTTTAACCTGATATGGTTGAAGCTTATCAACTCAGTTTGTGGTAATGATTGTTTTCAGCTTGTAGATTTTCTCTGTCAGAAATAAAAGGATTTGTTTGACAGCACTTATTGAACTAGCCAGTACTCATCTAAAACTCTTAGCTGAAAGGAAACAGGTTAGGAAGTTCAGGAAAAATCCAAAAACTATCAAGACTCAAGCCTGAAATTATATGGAAACTGCTAGAACACCAGCGCCTAGGTTCTCAGTGAAGCCAGTTTTACATTGTCATAAACTGAGTGCCATCCAAGAAAAAATAAAATACACCACCCTGCCTCACAAACAGCATTTTCAAGCTTGACTGAAATGTGCAGCTGCCCACACAGACACACCAAATGCCTTCTAGAGACAATTGTATTAGTTGGACAATGCAAGAATGGAGCTATTTGGACACAATAACCAGCATGTTTGGATGAGGCAAGATGAGGTTTCAAACCCCAAGAACGGCGGATCAGCTGTCAAGCATGGTGGTGATAGCATCAGACTACAGGGCTAATGTGCTTTCAGTGATACTGATGTACTGCACAAAGTGAATGGAATATTAAAGAAGGAGGACTACTTCCAATTTCTTCAACTTCACCTGCAGTCAGCATCTGGACAGTTGAACTTGGACTCAGTTGTTCCAGCAGGACGATGATCCCTTACATTACACCCCTAACATACACACTTACATTGCTTTGGTTCTTATTGTTTTGAATGACTACAGCAGACTAGCACAAAGTTTCTGATGTGGCCTTTCTAAACTCCTCAACTAAGTCCTATAGAAAATTTGTGGACTACAAAGTATATGCCTGAGAGCCAGGTTTGTGCCAGAAAACCAACTAACTTAAATAAACATGTGTCTGAGGTGAAACTTGCTCATAAACACGTGACAAAATATTAGTAGGGAGTGTATGTATAAAAGTGAGTATGCTGTATGTGTATGTATATCTTTGATCCTGTACTGATTAGAGATAATTAAGGACAATTTCAAACCTGTGCATTTAATTCTTGATTTTAAAAATCATATTATTTCCACTATGGAAACAGAGCAGTTCAAATAAATTGTTAGAAGCTCAATATATGACATTCTTGCCCATCATGGGTGTATGAAAACTTCTGGTTGTAACTGTGGGCATTAGCTAGTAGAAAGATAGTCATAATCCCACTGCCTAATGTGGAGGAAAATTAAATTGGTGATATGCCTTTTGTAGATGCTGTCAAGTTGCCACTGATACAACCCTTCAGCTCTGACAAAGGCTGGCATCCTTGTGTGACAAATGTTTTTGATAAGCATTGTAACTTTGTAAAAGCTTTCACTGCAAGCATATTTTGCTTCTCAGTGTTGTCTCACGCCCCTGAGATTCTCACTCAAATTTCTTAGTTTAAAATTTATAAAACTCTCTAAACTGGGTTTTTGTCTCATTATTTCACCACAACACCCAACACAAAAATGTGACTCATAGCCACATTTAAGTAAATTTATGATAGGAAAGAAAACTATGAAGATAAATTGGGAAAAAAATTAACTGAGCAGTGTTCCTTTTAGGGGATGCATCTTAGATACTTGAGACTATGTTTCTATGTGGGATGCCTAGAGATGCAGCTAGTAATTAGCATTTGCTTCTTTTCACGTGAAACATCTGGGCCGTGCAAGCCCACCACATAGTCCCAGAAGGCAAATTCAAGCTTACCCACCTACACAGTTAAAGCAATACTTTAGAAAGATGAGAACTTACAACAGTACTATTTACTGTTACTACTGCAGGCAGTTGGTGGTGTGACACTTAGCAATTATAACTAATGTCGTCCATACATACAAGCTAATTATCACAGTGTAGCAGTTATTTGGAAGAGGTCAGGAATGTCCTCTGACAGTAAATTAGCAGAGAAGTGAACAGATGAATTAATTCAAATTCAGGCTCAGGAAGACTCTGAGCAAACTGCACTCAGCACCAGGCTCACAAGCAGACCAATTTCTGTGTTGTTTAAACAGGGAGCTTAGACAGACAGTGAAAACTAAACACAAAGCAGCCAGCCGCTACTCATCCATTTCAAAGTGCTTGTGGAAATGAGAAGTGACAGAAAAACAGTGCAGTGGACCATTTGGACAGATCTTAGTGACAGAAGAAAACTGAGCTCCTCCTGTCTTAGCGAGGGATACTATCAACTAACACAAACAAGTTCGGTCTGTTAGAAGAAAAAAAAAGCCGATTTCTGGGAAAGGATCAGTTAAGGCAAGTTGGAAAAAATGCAAATAAGGTGACTTATTCAGTCATAATCACGATGTTATGATAAACTGTTTTTCAGTCGGATGTAGGTTGTCAGAGAATTTTTTGTCTAAAGTGGAGGACAAGAAGCCTGAGACATAATCAAAACCATCGCCCAAGACACTATCTTATATCTGCCCATGAACCGTATTTGGATTAACAGAGAAAGCTGGGTGAGAAGGCTGCAACTGCAGCCAAGGACATCTCAGCTCTGTGAACTTGACTGAACTGATAAGGGTATAAAAGTAAGCGGAGAATGCAGCTGGCAGGTGACTGATTTTCATGTGTGTACATTTACGTGTATTTATGTAACCTGTCCTGAAAATCTGGCCTTATTTATTTATTAACCTTTATTTAACCAGGCAAATCCCTCTGAGATCACAGATCTCTTTTGCAAGGGAGGCCTGAGCCTGAAGGCAACTTAACATGCATGTTTTTGGTCTTGCAAGTAAATGCCGGTTAAAAATCTTCTGCCGTCGAGTGTGGTTCTTTTTTGGTAAACAACGTAAGAGAGAATATTTTTCTCCAATAAGTGTGACGGAAAAACTCAAGAAGAAATTGTTCTCTAAGTTAAGAAACTGTATTGCAAAGCTTGAATAAATCTAAACTATAAAGTGATTTAATTCATTTTACGATACAAATACCTAATATCTAAATCAACAGGCTTGTCTAAAAAGTTGTTTTTCTCACAGTGAGCAGTGCTGACAAAGGCTAAGCAAAACATCTGATAGACTTCTAGTTTTGTTGTTGAGGTACAGTTCATGCACACATACTTGGTTAAAAAAACTATTGTAAAACTGACAAAATAAAGAATCATTATTAAAGCTCAAACAATAAATTTAAATTGATTTGTCGTCAACGAGCAGAGCCGTTTATTTTGCCTAGTTATTGCCAATTTCTTTGTAATCGCAACAATGAAACGATAAAAATGAAATGACCGTATAAGTCAATTTTTTTTCTTCTTCCATTTTGGAAACATACAAAAAAGCACTATGTACATCACAAATGTCCTGATGCCTGCTCATTAATCAAGGTTAGATAAATCTAACAAGGTTGAGTCAAATCCTCTGGGTGGGTTCTTCTTTGTTTGACTTATGATGCTCATCTCACTACCATCTACCATGTTAACACATGTATCACAAAATAGGAAGTACTTTTCTGTGATAACCTCTGTCTAAGGCCATATGAAAGTCACAGTTGTGATGGACTAAATATTATCCGTGCGTAAGTAGAGTGGAGAGCTCCCCTGAGGTCTGACAACAAGCCACTATAACCGTTCAGCCTCAGGGTGAGTCAGCGGCCATAACCTGAATCTCTGTCCGGAGTTTCACAATCCAGACAGACAAAGCAGTGGTTAGGAAACCCCCCTGGGCCATTGATCCATGCTGGGAAATGTGTGTGCATGTGTGTGTGTTTGTAAATGTGCAAACATATTTCTTATACCTGCATAGCACCCACTTCGAACGTTATCAACCATTAAATGGCCGTTATTAGTTATCATCATCCCCATATGTAGCGGTCAGACTGCCCCTCCTGTAACTCCTGGTGGGTTTACAAAGTCAATCATTGATCTACAACCTAGGAAGTCCTGGTGCCAAGTGCACTTATGGACACCCTCATGTTCGAACATGGTGTTCATGAGGGACAAATTATGACTAGCGCAGAAGTCCAACAATAGAATACCACTCAGGTTCAGATCAGAGAGGCCTTTCCTTCCAGTCATGCCCCTCCAGGTCACACTGTTATTACCCATATGGGCACTGAAGTCCCCCAGCAGAATAAAGGACACCCCTGCTGAAGCACCTTCTAGCACCTCTGCCAAGGACTCAAAGCTAGCCGGATACTCCGAACTGCCATCCGGCGTGTAGGCACAAACAACAGTCAGAGCCCATCCCCCCACCCGAAGGTGGAGGGAAGCCACCCTCTCATCCACCCGGGGAAAACTCAAACACACAAGCACCAAGTCAGGGTGCTAAAAGCAGACCCACACCAGCTTGGCTTCTCTCACCATGGGCAACTCCAGAGAGGAATAAAGTCCAGCCCCTCTCAAAGAAATTGGTTCCAGAGCCCATGCAGTGCTTCGAGGTGAGCCCGACTATATCTAGTCGGTACATCTCAACCTCATACATAGGCTCAAGCTCCTTCCCTGCCAGAGAGGTTACGTTCCATGTCCCAAGAGCCAGCTTTGGTAAGCCAGGGTCAGAGTGCCAAGGCCCCCGCCTTTGGTCACTGTCCATGTCATCTTGCACCGACTTGCACCCAACTTGTTGATTGTCATAGTTAAGCAACATTAGCAAACACAAAACAGTTGCAACTGCGTCAATTTTACACATTTTAAGATCAATTTTCATGTGGTAGTAGCTGAGCGTCATCCTAAACACAGTGCTAACAAAACTTTTCATGTAAAACTTTGATATGCAAGATATGCATTCAGAATATATGCTTCTTTTTTGCCAATAGATTATTTGACCTATCCAACATACTTCAGCGAAATTTAAAGGTTTTATTTTATTTTATTTTTTTTATTCAGTTCTACAGTATTGTGGTTATCACAGTATCATCTCTTTGTATTGGGATGAACTAAAGCTACATTTTAAATAGCCTCAAACAAACCATTTCAAAATCTTAAAGGAATTGAGTACCTGGTTATTTCTTGAAGAAAGTAAGAAGTTTGTTAATTGTTGCTAAACTGTGAGAAAATGTGTAATCACCATCTTCAGTAAACATCAAATAAGCTTGTTCATATTTGATTCTAAACAACATTTGAAAAATATTCTGGTCATCATCAGCAGTTTTCAAATAATATAAACACCACTGCTGTCTAAAGTGCCCCGCTTTGCCTTGTTCTACAGATTTGGTTTTGTGGGTTTGATGACAGTTTTGTTGTGACCCTGGATGGATATTATGGTTATTTGGAACTGTCACTGAACTGACTTCCACACTTAAAGTCTGTAAGGTCAAACCTGCACAGGATCAGGTTCAATTATGTGTTAACAAGATTAGATAAATGACTTAGATAAGGTTGTTTCAGGAAATCGCCTAAAAATGTCTACACTGCATGATGCAGTTACCTCAAAGCTTACAGTTAATATGTTGGAGAATATACGAGTACTGTATACATGTAGTTGTTTCTCATACTGTTTAAGATTCTACCATCTTCCTGATTTCTGTCAAAGCACAGAATATTAAATACGTCATACTGTAGATTCTAAGGTAATCATTAATTAAACCTATGAGTTTTAATATATCCTATTAGTCTCTTTTTAAAATGCATTGTTAAAATGCCACAAGAAAGATGGTTTAATAACAAAAAGACAAACAAACAAACAAAAACTCAAAAACTCAAATCTAAAAAAAAAAAAAAAAAAAAAAAAGGGCTTTTTTTATTTTTTAAAAATAAGCTAGAA
The DNA here is from genome assembly GCA_031762355.1 of Hypsolebias martinsi. NCBI lineage: Eukaryota > Metazoa > Chordata > Actinopteri > Cyprinodontiformes > Rivulidae > Hypsolebias > Hypsolebias martinsi. The sequence continues at coordinate 21,301,200 of JARVGQ010000759.1, read as the reverse complement.
AATATAACCTATCAGAGGAAAAAGTACACCCTCAATGCTGCTATAAGAGGTAAGAAGGTGAGTAGCTGCTGGGAGTTTTATTCAAATACACTCAATAATCAGCACGTCTATAAGAGCAACATTTCGTTTTCCAGTATGCTACTTTGGCATACTCAAGCATGACAAACAAAATGCTAAGGAGAAAATTATCTGTAATATTTTGAGAAACAAATGTTGCGGCCTGTCCAGGGTGTACCCCACCTCTCGCCCATTGACTCCTAGAGATACAGTATGTACCACCTCCTCACAACCCGGAACAGGATTAGACAGGTAGAGACAATGGATGGATGTACAGAAATAATGGAACTCATCAATCTGTAAATGATTAAAAGGATATTCTAACTTGGAGCTATTCCATAGTCTCCCATTTTAAATATGAAAAAAAAATGTACAGAACACAATCAGGACAAATGCCAATTTTCCAATGAGTGGGTTTGTAGCAAGTTCACCCCAAGGTCTCAGATGATGCTAAGAAATCAGTATCTACCAGTAAGTGTTACACTATAATATAACATTAAAAATATGCAATATAATGTTAATATAACATTAAATTGCTTGTGCATATATATAGTCTGAAAAAGACACCACATTTCTCTTTGGCATTACATTTCTATGAAAATAATTATTGAGCAACACTGGGCCATGTAACAAGTTAGATTAAAAGGAAATGTTGAAGTTACTTGTCTGATGTGTTCGGTTAAACTATGTGCTTCGTTATCAACAAGATGTGAAACTTTTCATTTGCACACACCTCCAGAACATCCATCTTTAAATAGAGGGCCTTCAATGCCAGCAAGTCTTTTAAGTTTTCTCTAAACTACAACTTGACCTAAACCAGGGGTCTGCAACATGCACTTCTGGGACCACATGTGGCTCCTTGGTACCTCTGCAGCAGCTCTTTCAGGCTTTGACCAAAATTAAAATAAAACTGAATTTTATTTAAAGTATTGCCAACAATGAAAATTGCTAGTTCATTTTCAAATATGTGCAGAATATTACAAATTCAAGGCATGAAACATGCAGACTATATCATGCTAGTAGTTTGTTAGCCACTTTGTTAAGTGGCTAACAAACACTGTTTCACGCTGTGAGATGGAAGACTCAGCATGATCTTTCTCAAAATTACCAGAATGATTTGAAATATCTTCATGACAAGTTGCTGAGAAGGAATGTGGTGAGTAACTTTGACAACACTGAGAATAAAACACAAAAAATAAAGTCAAAGTAAACAAAAGTATTAATTTTTCTTTAAAAATGTAATTGGATACACTACAAACTGGCCTATTAT
>JARVGQ010000759.1:21257936-21270254 GCA_031762355.1 Hypsolebias martinsi | reverse complement strand
GGGAGCAGGAGCGCACGGTGACACTCTGTCCGGTGTGAGCTTTGCGGACTTATATGGACAGAACAAGGAGCTGGTGCAAAACAGACCAACTGTTTGTGTGCTTTGCTAAACCAGCTGCAGGGAAGGCCCTGTCTAAGCAGAGGTTCTCTCACTGGATCACATAGGCCATCTCTAGGGCCTACTGTAGCAAAGGTCAACAGCTACCCTGTGGAGTGCATGCTCACTCTGCAGGAGGTTTGGCTGCCTCATGGGCACTATTTAAAGGGGTCCCAGTGGCAGATATCTGCTCTGCGGCCAACTGGGCCTCACCTAACCCGTTCATCAAGTTCTATAGCCTGGATGTCACAATTCGTGACGTCACCAAGGCCGTGCTTTCAGCACAAGTAAGGTGAACATACTCTGCTTGTCAATGTGGGCCAAGTTCTGCAAAGCATTTCCGGGGCGTGAGGGTAAGTTCCCCATACCTATGTGTTGCACCGTAGTGAGCCGACCGAAAGGGAACTGGAGGTTATGCACCATAACCAATGTTCCCTGAGGGAGGGGAACAAGGTGCAACACAGGTTGGCCCTTACAATGCTACAAGCTCGGCGAAGTGCTTGCAGATGGCGGAAATGAGATGGGCTGCGTGCTTTATACCAGTAGGGCGGGGCCTACAGGTCACGCAGAAGTCTCATTGGCCTTGACAGGCGTGATGAAAATAAACTTCACAGGTGAACGTGCGGGGGCGCAATTCCCCATACTTATGTGTTGCACCTTGTTCCCCTCCCTCAGGGAACATTGGTTATGGTGCATATCCTCCAGTTTTCTCCTCCCTTCACTGGCTCTCTGTGCATGTCAAAACTGATTTTAAAATTCTCCTGTTGACCTTTAAGTGCATAAACGGCCTTGCACCCTCATACCTCTCTGACCTACTGGAACCATGTGCTCCTTCTTGGGCGCTGAGATCATCTGATCAGCTACTTTTGGTTGTATCAAAAACCAGGTTGATGCTAAGAGGAGATCAGGATTTTTCAGTCATGGGCCCTAAACTTTGGAACAATCTGCCCCTCAACATTAGACAGGCCACTTCACTCCCTGTTTTTAAAAAAACACATCTTGATTCACTGATGTTTAACACAGTGTGACTTGATTTACTATTTCATTGTTTCTCATTGTTTTAGAGTTTTTATGCTTTTATTTGTGGTGCTTTTAAATACAGCTTGTTATTATTAGTTTTATTTAATTACTGCCTTGATCTTATTGTTAAGCATTTTGGTAACAGCTGCTAGTTTACCTGTGCTTTATAAATAAATTTGACTTGACATAACTTTAAATACATCTATAATTTATTTAAGTTCTGTCTTAGCTCAGAAAAGACAAACTGAAAAGCCATACAAGATGGGTATTTTTGTATGTTTTGAAGAACCACCACAGTTTCACTTAGAGGAGGGTGAAGCAGGGCTTCAGTTTGGTATTATTTTTACAATGTCACTAAATCTACCACGTTGCTCCTTTGATTACTGGTGCATCTTGTTTTCATTACACTTCTATTAAATCTTTTGTTAGTCTCTTGAAATGGAAACCTTAGCACAGAGGTCACCTTGAGAAACTGCACAACTACAAACTGCAGAAAGGCTGGAGAAGGTTACTGAATAAACTTACTACATGCTAAATCTTTTCTCTCTTCAGGGATTCCAAAACTCTCCTCGTATGCGAAAGCAGAGGACAAGCTCTTCAAGTATCTCTTTGAAAACTATCAGAAATGGGTTCGTCCTGTGGAGCACCTAAACCAGACCATCCGTGTGAGGTTTGGCCTGGCCATCTCCCAACTTGTTGATGTGGTGAGGATAAATTGTGCTTTATTATTTGAAGGTTCATGTAAGCCCATCTAAAGTAAAAGATGATGAAAATGTAAATCCAGTCACAGAATGGGTACATTTTGAGCCAGCAAATTGTTGAAAACTATTTTTTTCATTCCAGGATGAGAAAAATCAGCTGATGACAACCAATGTTTGGATGAAACAGGCAAGTAAAGACATATGAAGTTGTGCACATAACTTTATTTATTATTATTGCTTAGCGCCAAAAGGCAAAGGTGAATGACAACGTTTGGCCCATGTCTGTGTGTGTTTATGTGTCTGTTTGTTACAGAAGTCTCTCATGAACCACTGAACAATTTCAATGAACTCATATTTTCAATAGTTAGTTTAATAGTTGGTTTAATTAGGCTATGTCATAAATCATTAGGGTGAACTTTATCTGTCTGTTAGTAAAATGTCTCTTGAATCACCAAATGATTTTATTGACATTTTCAGGAAATACATTTACAACTGATGAACTTTTGGAACCAGCCTAAATCAAGATGGCTGCCACAGTGAGCAGACTAAAACATTTATGAATGACTGTAGATCAGATGGTTTTACAGTTTGCTCAGATTTGACCTGGTTGTAGTTGAGAATCATTCACAGCACACACTCCAAGTGCTACATTACATGGAATCTTTGTTTAAAACTAGCATAAATGGATGGAGTCAAGCTGTTAGCTAATCTGTCTGTTAGCAAACTAATTTATTTAATGGGTGGATGGTTATGAAACTTTCATAACCTGTTACTTGTACATCTACAAATGACTGACATTTGCAGTCAGTTCAGTTCTAGATGGGTATCACAATGAATTATAATTTAACTCAGTCTACTGCGCAAATATTCAACTCAAAGTTGGTGTGGTGGTAGATCAGAGACACTCACAACTCATAGTCTGAGTATGAAACTTGCAGTATTGCATTAGAACATTTTTTTAAGGTTTCACCAACATGGCTACAATCTTTCTCAACATTAAATGATCTTGGCCCAAAACTATGGCATGAAATGTGTTGGGTGAAACGTATTTCCTTCAACGAATCCTGGGCCTTTAATTGATTCATCATCTGTAAACATGTAGGTACATATATTTGGTGGTCAGTATCCTGTAAAGCCTGTGAAGGCATTCTGAGACAGCCTCTATCTTGGATGACAGGTGGACACAGTTTGTCCCTCCACAGGACTTTTTAATCAGGTCTGGTGGCATTTTGCTGACAGCTCTCATCTATATGAGCCCATTTGGCCCTGTGCCCATACACCTGCCTCCTCGTACCCACTCCTCCCCATCCTCCTGCTCCTGTCATCCTTCTACATGGACTTGGATGTCTTATCTGTCATGCATCTAATAAATTATCAGACCAGGCTCTGGCTTTCAGTGCTTTCTGTTCCGTTGATAAATGACATCCTGCAAAAAAGGAAATTGAAAGGCAGTGGCCTTAACGGTGATATCCATCTGTCACTGATGTCATTTACAAAACTGACCGTATATTATTCACCATCCAACTTTTTTATAATAAAAAGCTGATAGTTTATAATTTCCAACATGATGGGTTGTCATATTTTCTGTCATAACATTACTTTTTCTAAATCAGATGTATCTTACAAACTCTTAAATCAGTAGTTCCATTTATATAGAATACATACTGTTGGGTTATTAGCTCTGCTAATAGTCAGCTTTAGCTTTTTCATTAAAATTATCTGAGGAAGCTATTTGTTTACTCTTTCACGCTTTCCATAAGATCAAGTAATGAGCTTGCAGGCTGTACAGAAACCAAAGTACAAAGGTTAACTTTTTAACAAAAGCCATAACTCAAATGCAAATAAATAAAACTGCTTATTTTTAATAATTTATTTCCTCTTTTCTGTAGGAGTGGACTGACATGAAACTCAGATGGAATCCTGAAGACTTTCTGGGCATCACAACAATCCGTGTTCCATCTGACAGAATCTGGCTCCCCGATGTTGTACTGTATGATAAGTATGCGTCTTTCATCCCTTTGAATGTCTAGAAAGTTGGATTAATTTTGCTCCATGCCTATTAGCAATAGACACAGGGGCGACTGCGGCTGAATGGTTAGAGCAGTCATCCTCCAGTGCAAGAGTTGGGGGTTCACTTCCACCAGCAGTCACATGCCGAAGTGTCCCTGGGCAAGACACTGAACCCCTCGTCGCCTCAGATGTGTGTCCCATATGTGTATGAATGTGATCTAAAAGCACTGAATGATTTGTTCAATTAGCTTTGTAGAGATCTAGTAGAGCGCTGTGTGAATGGGTAAATGAGGACACAGCTTGTAGTGTAAAGTGCTTTGAGTGTCTATAAGATAGAAATGTGCTATATAAGTACAGTACAGTCAATTTACCATTTATTATTGTGTGGGACTTGATCAAAAAAGCTTCTAAATATTTACAGAAACTTGTAGCATTGCACGAAGTAGCAGGAACATGGACAATAAAACACCTGAAACCCGGGAAAATTTCTGTCACCAGTTCAGATGGACGTTTTGAAGGGACCGTCACCAAGGCTGTTGTTAAGTATGATGGCACCATAACATGGACTCCACCAGCCAACTACAAGTCAGCCTGCACCATTGATGTCACCTTCTTCCCCTTTGACCTCCAGAACTGTTCAATGAAGTTCGGATCCTGGACCTACGATGGCTCTCAGGTGGGTATCCACATCCAAAGTGTCCATAGTGTACTAGCATCTATCATGACCACTTTCTACCATGAGATTCCCTGCTGTGTTTTAACAGGTGGACATCATTCTGGAGGACTTCCACGTGGACAAGCAGGACTATTTTGACAACGGTGAATGGGAGATAGTGAAGGCCACAGGCAGCTGTGGTCTGAGAACAGATGGCAGCACTTTCTATCCCACCATCACCTACTTCTTTATTATTCGCAGGCTGCCTCTTTTCTACACCCTCTTCCTCATCATCCCTTGCATCGGCTTGTCCTTCCTCACCATTCTTGTCTTCTATCTACCCTCAAACGGTGGTGAGAAAATCTCTCTCTGCACCTCAGTGCTGGTGTCACTTACCGTCTTCCTTTTGGTCATTGAAGAGATCATCCCGTCCTCTTCGAAGGCAATCCCTCTCATCGGGGAGTACTTGGTTTTTACCATGATATTTGTCACGCTCTCCATTGTCATCACTGTTTTTGCCATCAATATCCACCACCGCTCTTCTTCTACACATACTAACATGGCACCATGGGTGAGAAGAATTTTCCTACATCGGTTACCTAAACTGCTGTGCATGCGCAGCCATGTGGACCGTTACGCAGCAGCTGGAGTGGCCGGAGCAGGAAGAACCGAAGGAGCAAGAAGGATGAAGGAGCCAGGACCTGAGTTCAGACCACCCCTCTTCACCCAGCACAACCTTCAAGCAGCCTTGGAGTCTATTCGTTACATAACCGTGCATGTAGTTAAAGAAAATCAAGTCCGAGAGGTAAGTTGGAACTATTTATTTTGACTGACATGAACAGAATATTGCAAACGACATGAACATCACAAATCGCTGATGGAAATTGACAAATCACACAGATTATTTAGATCTGGACTAAACAAACTTTACTCTGTCTGTTGAGGACATTTTAAGGTCTGATGTTAATTTTTTTTTCTGTTACAGGTGGTGCAGGACTGGAAGTTTGTTGCCCAGGTCCTGGATCGAATGTTTTTGTGGGCTTTCCTTCTGGTGTCCATTCTTGGTTCTGCTTTACTTTTCATTCCAGTTATTTACAAATGGGCTAGCATCATTGTTCCTACCAATCTTGGTAGTACTCTCTGAAAATCCTGCAAACACATCAGTTCATTTAACGACTAAAAGAAAAGCACATTAGCTGCTCTTCAAGGCCAGCTTTGGACGGTTGAAAGAATGAGTTTATGAGATAAACAGTCAGATAGCATGTTTTTTAGTGGGTATTAACAGCCAGTTTGTGAGATGATACAGTGCTAGAAATCTTACTGTAATATGAAAGACTTTAGCTGACTGAGGATCCACACAACATTTTTCAAGCCCACTTTTTAAACTGATTCCTTGCAGCTTTCATTGTGCATTTGGCCAGAAAATGCAACAAAATGAATACTCAAAGTGGAAAACATGCATGCTAAGTACTGTTGAGTTGTCAGTGTGTCGTCGATAAACTACACGCTTCCATCAAATATTGCACAACGTGCAGGAGAGGCTTATATTTTGAAAACCGAGAAGTAACAATCGGCCGCAAAACAAAATAAAAATTAGGAGATGGTTACAGAAAACAACAATTCAAATATGAATGAAGCAACAACATGCATAACTTTTCCTCAGTCTGCATTTCTTGTATAATTTTGCATCAAAATCAGAGAAATTATTTAAATAACTCCAAACCCATTTATTATACTCACTTTTTAAAATCTAATTCTTGTTGCTTAGATGAGCGTGCACATACTGATCATATTAAAGTTTGGGTAACTCTAAACATGGAGCACAATTTGAATATTAACTTGTTTTTACATGAAGCTGCCTGAAAAGCCCTGAGAGGTTCTGGGAAACATTAAGAAGAACACTGGAGCCTGCTTGCAAACCTCCCACATGATGTCTTGTCAGGACTTGAAATTCCCACTTCCTCAGGAGACAGTTTGAATTCTTCGTAAGGGAGGTGTAAAGTTCAGTACAACTAAAAAGTTTTAGCTCATTGGAACTTAGTGCAAAGAAAACATCCTCTCAGAAAAACCAGATTACATCAATTTACTCACAGACTTTCTTAAAATTCCTTCCAGCTCTTTTCATCCTGAGGACAAACCCTGCCTTTTTTGAACCGGCTCTGAGAAGACCCATGGAAACAGCTGTGGGAACCCTCATAAAGAAATGAAAAGAACTTCACACAGATTTGTCATTACACTAACAAGTGCAGATGACTCTGATCACGTAATTACAGCAATAAAGTAAAATGAAAAGCTCCAAGGAAGTAGGAAAGAAAATTCTCTGAACTTTAAACATTTACTGCCTCTGTGTGGCTACACATGTTTATTACACCTAAAAAAAATCAACAAAACAAGTAAAGATTCCTTTACTTGGCATGCTAGTGACTAAATGGTTTAAAACTGTAATGGTATTTTGTATGATTTTAAAAAAGTATTGGAAAATAGCTGAGATGTGCTCAGCTTGTCTGCATGAGGATGAGACATAGACAGAATAGTAAAAATATAAACGAGCACAGATTATTTTAAAACTTAGTACAACTCTTAACAAGTCTTGAGAAATCTGTATTTGTTGCTGTTGACTTTTATTGAGCTCATGCAGACAGATCTAGTTTGATTCAGACATCCTGGACACCAAGCACTGAGTGTGGCAACAAAAATACCTTTTAGCAACAAAGTTGCCAATTGGAAAGAATAAACACAATGATGCCACTTGTGGTTTAACCGCAAGTCTTGTGGTGGACTTTAAAATGTTCAAAATAAAATGCTGTAAGTCATTTTATAAATATATATAGGCTATAATGCATAAATTATTTATATAACATGTCATTTATGTCAACATGAGAATAAAGAAGAAATGCTTAAGTTCCAGGTTCTTGTTCTTCTTCTGCTGCTAATAAAAGTGGCTGTGTGTTCAGGGTCATTGTTCCACTGTGGGATACATTTTGGACCAATCAGACACCTCCCTGGTAGTACAGTACTGTGTGCTGTAAAAGTTATGGCTTGTATTTCTCAGCATTGAAGACAACTTTACTGCTGCCCAACCCACTGAACATCACTGACTCTGTTATTATAAAATGGAAAGATTATGCAAGCACAGCAAACCTGCCAAGAGAAGGCTGTCCACCAAAAGTCACGGACCGGACCAGGAGAACATTAATCAGAGAAACACAACCAAGACGTGATGGAGCTGGGCAGATCTTCTGCAGAGATGAGCGCTTCTACATGGATATTTGCAGAGTGATATTAAAAACTGTTCTGATGGTCAGGAAGTACACAAAAGACATTTTCACTCTTTCAAAGTAAAACTAGGCAAAAAAAATGTAACGTGAAAAGAACAACCATCACATCCTGCAGGCATGTTTCTGTAATAATATATAACTTTTTTCTGTTGGTTTTTAACTCGTTTATAAACTGACAACTCAGTTATCAGTAAATTCTCCCTGGAACAGAAGCAAAATTTGATGTAACAACATTCCTACATAACTGAGTACATCTGTCTTCATCATACTATGCTGTGTGTGTCAAACTCAAGGCCTGGGGGCCAAATATGGCCCTCGTTGATATCTGGCTCCCAAGATAATATGTGAAACATAAAATACTTATATGTCTTGAATTTTTTTCAGTAATCTTTGATTATGATGTCGAAAGCACAACAGAGAACATCAAATGAGACAATCAAACTCTTGTTGAGGAATCTGTGACCAAGTAAAGATGTTGGGTATCTGATTTGAGTTAATGTAGTTTCTGAAGTTGGCCCTTAGTTTGAAAAAGGTTTTAATTTTGGCCCCCTTTTGTAAGTGAGTTTGACACCCCTGGTACTGACAGTGAGATATTTGGCCAAAATGAAGCATTAAAGAGCAGAAAGCATGCAGGTTAACTATTCTCACTATTGGAGCAGCTGTGACTGAATGGTTAGAGCAGTTGTCCTCTAATGTAAGAGTTGGGGTTCGATTCAAACAGCAGTCACATGCTGCTGAAGTGTCCCTGGGCAAGACACAACCCCTCATTGCCTCTGATGTGTGTCCCATTGGTGTATAAATGTGAATAATAATAATAAAATGATAAAACTCTGATTAATCTTTGTATAGATATATTAGAGTGCTGTAAGAATGGGTAAATGAGGGCATAGATTGTAGTGTAAAGCACTTTGAGTATCTTGATAAGATAGAAAGGCTCTATATAAATACAGTCCATTTACTATTAAAACATCAGAAATGTATTTTTTAAATGAACACATCACCAACAAGAGCTCCCGTAGTGTGTTGAAGAACTTTATATGTTTATCAGTTTCATATGTAGGAGGACATTTTATAAAAGCAATACAACTGTGTCACGTTCTATTATAAAGATCTAAATTAAAAGTCACATGTAATAACTAACTATCAGCACAAGATGTCTCTCTTAAAACAGTAGCTATCTTTGCTTAGATCCTCTTAAAACAGCAACAAAATGTGTTTAAAGTGGAAGGTCAAAGTATGTGTTTTGTTTTTGTAAACTAACAAGTTTTTTTTTTTTTTTAATTATTCTAAAAAAATTTTTTTTTCCTGCATACCTTTCTAATTCGAAGGACTTGATCAGCTGGTTTCTCAACAAAATTGATCAATTCCTCCCGACAGGAGTCAGGGTAAGGAGGACACTTCATACCGCGACAGAAACAAATTGGATTAATGATGACAACTGGTTGTTTTGCTGTTTGGCTGGTGAAAAGTGGATTGTCTATAAATACGTGTGGATGTGTCAAAGTTGGCAGCACCCAGACTGAATTATGTGGAGCTGCATCAGAGAGCTGAACGGAGCAGGCTGCTATCAGGACTGTGGACTCTAGCAGCACACATGAAGGTGGGGATATCTTGGAGAAGCTGTAAGCTCGACTTTGGCTTTGGCGTAAGGAATCAATTTGGCTGTTTGAAGCTTTCTATCGGAGAACTTTTACCAGCAAGACTTTAAAAGGCAGAAACAGCAATTCACAAGTTCTTCCTGACTTAAAATGTAGCCCTGATGACTTGCTTATCTCAACTCCTCCTGTCATAAAACAAAGATGCTTTGTCTGTCTCCTCACCCCTTCCTTCCCCAAGGCTGTGGACATGTGACGGAACCTCAACCGAGCTGAGAATAACAACACTTCTTATCTGGACAATAGCTGAGAGGGTGGGGGGTTCTGGACTATGCTACAACTTCCCTTTAAAATCCAATGACTTCACCAGCTATATGTACATGTATCACGTCTATTTATGTTGCTTTGCTGTGGTAGGTCTGTCTGATGCCTTAAACCATGCTCTGTCCAGGACAAGGTGTGATAGATCTTTTTCTTAATACTCTCTTCTCATGTTTTCTTCCCTTTTCTGATCCAAGCAAAATATTATTCTGAAAAGGATAAGAGGGTCGGGCTTACTGTAGCTGTAACTTCGTACACTCCGCCCATTCTCCGGACGACTGTACGTGCATGTTCTCACTGTACCTTGGTACAATGACAATAAAATTTATTCTGATTCTGAAATTCACTAATTAGAAAATACGTAGAAATACATTAAACATTGCTATGATTTCACATTAGAAAGTTTTATTTTTTGTTTGACACGTGAGTTTTTCTGTCTAAAGCTAAACTTGAGCATAACCAGTTGCAAAACTCACAGGACAGTGACCGTGAGAGGTATCTCAGTATGCAACTTTGATCTGATCTGGCATTATGGAGACAGTCTGGTGCTTCAAGGAAAGTCAGGCAGAGAGGAGTTATGATCAGTTCTACGGTGTTTAGAAAGAGCCTTCCCTGATGGGTTTGCATGGAGGTCCAGTTGGTTAGCAATGTTGCTTCTCAACAAAAAGGTTGCGGCTTTAACTCCCGGCTGGGTGTTTTCTACGTGGAGTTTGCATGTTTTATCCCTTGCATGTGTAGGTTTTCATCAGGCACTCTGGTTTCTTCCAACAGTTTGAAAACATGCACGCTAAATCAACTGGCTGCTCTAAATCCTTCTGTGTGAAGGGATGTTTGTCACTATGTGTCCTTCTGGCACAGACCCTGCCTCTGGTCCAATGACAGCTGGAGATTGGCACCAGCTTCCTGCAACACTGAACTGGAACAAGCAATTCAAGGAGATGAATGGATTTTTAAAAATAAAAACAAATACATTAAACATGCACTTTTTTCTTTATAGTTACTGTACCAACTGATAAGTATTGCTCACAGTGGAGTTAGAAAATGGAAATCAAATATAAATTTGTCTGAATGTGAACTTCTTTTATTGTTCAGATACATAATACTAAATTAATTACTTACTTTTCTGATTGATTGCTTTTATTCATTTAATTTTAATATGTCCATCACTTGGTTGGAATTGAAGTAAAACGTTCTTTAAATTCTGTCTCCCACTTGTTTTCTTGAATAAAAACACAGATGTTGCATTACACCACTGAGGAAAACTGTACATGTGGTATGACTGATAACTACTGTCCTTTGAAATGTCATTTTATTGTCCATGAAATTTGGAGTCTCACGGCTCACAGTGACAATCAGCATCTTGTATTAAAAAGACTGGCAGTGCGAGGATATTTGCAACACCAGCAGAGCTGAAACAAAACAAGTAAAACCTTCATTTATTCATCTTACAGCACATACTGCTGCTACAAGTTTCATTTTTACATTAATGTTTGAACACTTCCTGGTGATGGATACTCCCAAATTCATTCGATTTTCTTTGAGGCTGGAGTGCATGTCAAAGCTCTCCAAACAAAATAGTGATTTTTGAAATATAGTTTATCTGTACCTTTTTTTTTTAACCATAATAGTTATTTTTTCAGGTAATAGATTCCAAAACACAAACAACTCAGACAGGGTATTTTTTTTCTTTCTTTCTGGACTGTGTTCTCTGTTTTAACTCACTCCTTGCCATGACCAGAATCATGGCGTCAGTTATGTACATTTGATCATTCTGCAGTATTAGTTTTATAAAATTCTATCAGATATCCTCTCCGAGTAATAGGGGCTGGAGGAAGAGGCCAGCTGTTCCCAGGATACAGACGAGGATAAAAACCCACAGGAAAATCCGATCGATAACCATGGCAACGTACTTCCAGTCATCCTGGACCTGCAACAGTGAAAACATTTTCAGTGTTAGAGTGACACTGATATTGTTTCTATGGGAAAAAGCCCTACAAGGCCCACAAAAACCCAGCTCCATCTTATATTACAGATCTTATTGTCCCATATTTTCCTAACAGAGCACTTCCCTCTCAGACTAAAGGCTTACTTGTGGTTCCTAGCGTTTCCAAAAGCAGGAGGAAGATCCTCCAGTTATCAGGCTCCTCTCTTGTGGAACCAACTTTCAATTTCTGTACGTAAGGCTGACACATTGCCCAGTTTTCAGACTGGACTTAAGACTTTCCTTTTTGATGAATCCTGGGTCGACTTGTTATGCTGCCGTAGGCTTAAACTACTGGACCATTGCGGACATGAGGACAAATTGGCCTCATTTCTTTAAATGAATTGTTACAAATATTTCAATCTTAACATGGGATTCTCGACCTGCGCCACCACTCCCTCCAGTCTGATGCTCAGATAATTAATGTTATAACTTCTTAACTTACTTTATATATCAGTATATGAATGTTTTTGTTCAGTGTCCTGAGATGACTTCTTTTGTGATGGAGCTATATAAATAAATTCAACACTTCACTCTCCTCAAGGGCAGACGTCTCCTCTCGGGCTCCGCTTTGCTTTTGCTCCGTCTTGTCTGTGAAACTGTCTGAGAGCCTCTCTTCTACAAAATCTTCCGAATCATAACTATGGACTTCCATTTGGTC
>JARVGQ010000759.1:21050350-21060977 GCA_031762355.1 Hypsolebias martinsi | reverse complement strand
CCAAAGCCCGGCAACCCGCCCGCCAGGGCCCAAGATCCCCGACCCCCACAGGCCCAAGCCCGGGGGCAATGCGCCCCCAGAACCCCGAACCTCCCCGAACATAGCTTGGCACTCTCGTCAGTCTTTTTCCACAATGGCAGTTGCATGTTATTGGATCTGGGAAGTGGGTGAGGCAAAAATTACTCACTCTGCATCATCCAGTTTTATTGGCATGAGTGTTTTTACTGGATTGTCAGTGACTTAACTGCATGGTACAAAGATACTCTATGGGAAACTGCCATGCAGATCTCTAGTAGCAGGGTAAAAATTGTGCTGCAATAGTGACACTGCTTTTCCCAAAACACTGTGCTGGCATGGTGTCTGTGGTGTTTTCTTGGGCTATAAAAATCAGAGGCCAGCAGGCTGACGAATGTGTGGCAGTTGGTTCCTGAGCAACTAGTGGTGCTTTTGTTACTGCTGGCAAAATTGGCACGGAGGGCCATGTGACATGCTGTACTCACATGTCTCTGGCCCTGCCAGCAGGGAGGCATCATAAACTCAAGTATGGAGCTTGGCACAACTGAAACCAACAATGTTATTTTATAGTGATGATTGATTATTAATGCAGGTAAAGTATTGTTTGTTTATTAGGTCATGGCAGTTTTATAGTTTCTTCTACATCTCTGTTTGTTGGTTTGCAAAAATTGCCTGTGCCAGACTGACTTTGCGGGTATTTTTGAAACAAACATTGCTTGTTTTAAATACAGATTATTGACAACACTTTACAAAACTGTTAACATGGTTGTCAGGCTCCTCTCTTGTGGAACCAACTTCCAGTTTCTGTCCGTAAGGCTGACACGTTGTCCAGTTTTAAGACTGGGCTTAAGACTTTCCTTTTTGATAAATCCTGTAGTTAGGGTTGGTTTGTTATGCTGCTATAGGTTTAGATTACTTGAGGTCAATTTGACTTAATTTTCCTAAATTAATTGTTAAAATTGAATCCTTTTACTGTCATTTTCATTTGATATCATTTCTATCTTAACATGTGAATCTTCACCTGCCATTGTGTATCTGTTCCTCTTTCCTGTTCCTCTCAAACCCAGCTGGTCGAAGCAGATGACCTCTTATCCTGAGCCTGGTTCTGCTAAAGGCTTCTTCCTTGTGAGAGAGTTTTTCCTTTCCACTGTCGCCTTCATGTTTTCTCAACATAAGAGTTTTGTGATGGAGTTAAATTCAAAGCAGTCTGCTCCTCAGATAAATAATGTTAACTTTTTTTTTTTTTAAATGTTTACATGTTTCTGTTCAGTGCCCTGAGATGACTTCTTTGTGACTTGGCACTATATAAATAAAGTGAAATGAATTGAATTGAACACTGAAAATTATAATTTAGCTGTATAAGCCTGTGTTTTAATAGATCTGCATTTTAAAATGCCGTGTGGCTTGAGATTTGAGCTTCAAAAAAACACATGCCCAAGTTTAATCCTAATTTTGCTGTTGAAGCATCATTTATAAGACCATAAGATAAGGCAATCCATGCAAATATGATTTTATTTTTATTGGTGCAGAACCTAGATTACCATGCTGCATCCTGTGGGGCCCAGGGGTTGCAAACACATAGACTTTAAAATTAAATACTGTATACTAATGCCTGTGAATTAAAAAAAACAAACAATTTTATTAAATGTTTCTTTTTCGACTAACACCATTTCAGTCTGAAGTCACAGAGGAATAGGACAGAAATCTTTAATGCTGCTGACGCATACACAATAATAACCAGAGGCCCATAAACCAGTCTCACTCCTGCAGTTTATGACCTACCATGCATATACGAGTGGCCGAGTTTGCTCATTAGTTGGCACAAAAAAAAAAAAAAAAAACTAGCTTAGTCAGGGTTTAAATTAAAAATTTTTTTTTTTTTTTTTTTTTTTTTTTTTTTTTTTTTTTGTGGGTAATCAGTTTTATTTACAGGAGCTTGTTTCTGTGCTGCACTCCGATTTGCATCATTTTCATGAATTTTTGTTGTTTCTAAATCATTAAGGAAAAAACGAGCTCGCATTTGTGGAGCATCTTCTAAATAAGAGTAAACACAACAGATTTGCTGTAGATTTAGATTAGTAATCTTTTTGTCTTGTGTTGCTCTTATTTTGAATTTGGTTACACGTGTTGTAACTTTAATTATTGCTGGGAATTGTCTTTTCCCCCCTCTGTGTAGAGTCAGCCTCACTTAGGCAAACAGAATAAATTGATAATCGCTCAAACATGTGCTCTTGCTTTTTCAATCGAAATGACATCCTTTAACTTTTTCCCATTGGCTGTTGTATTGTCTTGTTTACTCCTCTGGGGCAGGTGCTCAGCACTATTGATGTGAAACCTCTCCCCGTGAATTTTAAAGCACTTTGATTAACAGTGAGCCATGTAAGGGGCTAATGAAATTTAAAAATATGCAACCCTTGGAAAAAAAATGTTTCACGCTATATGTGGTGTTATCAAATATTGACTTTAGTACCAGCAAGGCACCTAGAGTTTTGATTCTGATGTGGTATGACACATCAATTAAGTAGCTGCTTATGAGAGAAATCAAAAGGCAATGCTTACAGGAAAAAAAATTGTGATAAGAGACTTTCTTACATTTATACAATTTTCCATCTTCGTGTATCCTAGAAGCATGTACAGTATTTTCACAGCTTTCTTCATGTGTGTCTGCTGTGTCCTCAGAGCCATGGTGGTGTAGAAGAAATAATGCAAATGACCATCTGCCTTACTACTGCGTTTATTTGCCAGTCCGTGTCGTTTGGGCTGGTCCGCACTCCGCTGCATCTGTCAGAAGCTTATTTTGCATATTTATACCATTTAGCAGGAAACATCAGTCAAACTAGAAAGAGGTTACATGAAGACCTAGTGCATCTGTGCCTAACACTCTGTGTTACCTTCTGGATTAGTTGCAAGGGTATATTTCGATCCACTGGTCATGTAGGAAGACGTATATTTTATTTCTACCCTGGTCCATCTGCCCTGTCAGGTTGAATCAAGCTGGACAGAACTGAAGGAGCTTATCAGAAGTTTCTCTTTGGGCTGTCGGATGTGTGATGTAATGGAAACTGAAGAGAACAGACAATGAACACAGCAACATGCACTCACCTGGAGGCGCTGGTTTGGTAGACTCTTGTGCAGCTCCGTTAGTACAGATGGACAGAGACGGGGATCAGAGAGGGCAGACATTACTCAGAGAAGAGCGGCAGAGAGGTCATTTGTGTCCGATTCTTTATTTTGCATAAGGAAGGATTTTGTGATGTACATTGTTTGGGGAAATTAAAAATAGCACAAACATTAACATAGTCTTGAGTTTTATTCAAACTTTTTGGCAATATCTGGACGAGTCAGGCTGGTTGTTTAGTCTCAACACTTCTTGTTAGATTGGCTGAATTATATGTCAGATTTGAACAATGTCTCATATTTAACATGTGACTTGAAGGAACATTAGGAAGAAACAAATGACCCCATCCCCTAAAATAGTTTTCTTCAGGATTTTTATTCAGGCACAAGCTGTATTAAACTGCTCATTAAGGAAAAGTGTTTTTTTTTTTTTTTTTTTGAATGCTGCATAATTATTTAAGCCAAATGCCACTCAGTGTTTTCTCTTCTCATCGTATTGCCATTTTATTAGTTTATAGCATGTTTTGAACACTTCAGTATTCCTAAAAAATAATTTACTTCTAATTATGCAAAATTTGGCATTTCACTCTAATGTTCTGCAGCTGCTCACAAAAGTCTGTTAATGGATGAACTGTTACTGCAAACATTTTTAACCTTTTCTTTTCTCTGATGGCTCTTAGTGCTGCCTTGTTGTTGTTGTTGTTGTTTTAATCTGCTGCAGCTGGATACGATGTGTGAAGCTGGGATTTGATCATGCACAGTCATGTGCACACTATTAGCAGCTTACTGTGGTCACCCATGCTTGCTTTATTTACTTTGTGCATGTAAAATCATGCAGGGACCCTGACCAAGAGGCAGCACTCCTGTGAAGGTCAAAACGACACACACAAGTCAGAGGACCTTGGTCACCACTTGTGTAATTATTTGCATTGCCGAAGCCTTTCTGATTCACGTTTCCCTGAGGGGCATGAACGTCATCCACACTTGAAGGAATGGTAAACAGGTAGTGGTGCTCTAGCAGAAGTACCCAGGATAAAGGAACAAATCAATACTGTTCTGAGCACCCCAGCCTCTCCTGTCTCCCTTACTTTTATACTGAAGGTTCAACATATTTTTATGCTGTTTGACTTTTTTTTTTTTTTTTTTTGCAGTTTCACCTTCTATATAAGCTTTACAAGACTCGTGAATTTGATGTTAAAGAATACCCATTTAGCTGTATGTTCAGTGAACATGTATGTGTAGGTGTGTAGTTTTGAATATTCTGCAAAGTAAAACTGAGGTCACACAGTTAAGACTGTATGACGTGAACATTCTAACTAATTTGATGCTGTCAGTTGTTTATTGCCCCGTTTGCGAGTAAAATATCTAAATGTCTCATCTCAGCATGCATCCATCTGTCCTAATGAGAGACAACGCAAGAAGGCTAACGTGACAAAGTGTCAGCTTCGCTCAGCTCGGAAGTGATGCTTAATATCCCTCAGAGTTATTAGCTCATCTGTCTGCATTGTTTTGCCACAATGATAGATTACCAGATTATCATTCAAAAGAAAGAAGAAAAGACGCAATCCTACAATCGTTTTCTGAGATGTTCCTCTAAGGTCGTTTTCACACCTGATAGTCCAGCAGACTCGGTTCAAATAGGGACCAAAATTAGAACATTTATTTACATCTTCAGCTGGTGCAGTTCACATTCACACTGCACTGAGTCAATCGAGCCAAACCCTTTGAGCAACCTGTTCCCCACCACCACCTGTGGTGGCGCTGCACCGACAACTACTGAAGGAAACGACACAAAAACATCTGGAGAAGACACTGAGCACAGCATACTACTGGAAACAAAAACTGGAGTGGCATCAACCTGCACCACCACTACACCACCTAGGGGGTGGATGCATGAAATGCAGAGAGCCATTTTTACCATTGTATGGGAACATACAATGATGACAACTCATAACACGTTATTATTATTAAGATTTTTCAACAATGGACTGGTGGTAGGATTCCCTAGTGATAGAAATGCATGTTTGTTTTGGTTGTCTTTACCCACAATGCCCTGCACTGTAGTCCACTTTCTGCTTTTGGTGTGGTCTCCGGTCCACTTGCATCCACATATGCATTTAAGCCGCCTTACACTGTACAGTTCACTTCAACAAAACCGAGACCTAGGCTTTTAGGCAGAGTAGAGTTTGCTTTTTGGTCCACATTAAAATTCAATTGCACATTTATACTTCCCCAAACAAATCGGACTTTCTAGGCAAACGGTCTAGAGTTCGATTAAAGCGGACCAAATAGGGCTGGTGTAAAAACACTCCAAAGTGCATAGTCTTGAATTGTTCACCTGTGTCTTGGCTCCCTGTCTGTGTCTTGGCTCCCTGAGCCTTTAAAATCTTCCTTCTGTGTAGTAAATCAAAACACAAGGCACCTTTGTGCTTCTTCACTTTGGAACCGCATGTTTAATTCTGCCAACAGCTCCTGATAATACTTTAATGTAAACTATAAATGAGTGCTCTAAATTCATATTCTTGACCCCTGTTTGACCTGTCTTTACTGGCTGCTTTATGACATTACTTCTCTTATTTTTTGTCTGCTCTTCACATTCCTGCAGATAATAGTGGAATGAGCAGATTTGACATCTCCCCTGGGGGAAAATGAGCTGGTTGAAGGTTGAGGCAGGAAGAGGTGCGGGTGGATCTTGGCTGACTGTTGCTGGAAACCCATCACCATTATTGGTCTATTGACCCCCATTGGTGTGGAATCATGAAGTGGCTATTCATCATAGGCATGTTCACGTGTCATCAGCCTCCTCTGTCCCCTTCCTCTGCGACCACCCAGGTGGATTAGGCATCAGGACAACAGGCGCCCACTGACTGAATCGCATTGCTTCTTTCCTTTTCCTTCTCTTGTACTCCTTTTATCTCGTATCTTCTTGCTGTTTACTTTCTGAAACCAATCGTGATTCATTCTTCTCTTTTCACCAGATATACACAACCTGAACTCTGGGTGCACTCTTCTCTAATCCAGCACCAGTCTTATTTCAGTGCTGGGACAATGGCAACAGAATGAGCACTGCTCTGAGCTGCAGCCTGCAGGAAAATCGCTCCTCTCCCACAAGGCTCTGAGGCGCTCCTCATCCAAGCCGCCTGTCACTGCCTCACATTAAGTCATTCTCTGTGTGCGCCGAGAAAAAGATGCCAGCGTCTTTGTGCTCGACTGTCGTCCAAACAGAATTTCTGTTGCTGCAGTTCAACTGAAGGCGACAGTGAATGACTAATCATATCTGTGCTTGCTGTCGCCGTGCGAGGCTGCTGGTGCACGTCTCATCTTTTATTTGTTCTCTCTGAAACTGTGGTAGTTAGCTGCGAGGGCTATTCTGTGATTCATGTAGGTAGACGGGCATCTTTCCAATCCGCCGTCCCAATTCATCTTCCATTAATGAGCTTTCTCCTCAGTCTTAAAGATTTGTAATTGCAGTTGCGCTTTGCAGGGAATCAATGATATCGTCCATGCAGTAGCCCTGCCGGGAACAAGCATTTGCATTTTTGAGGTATTGCTAGTGTCACTTAATGAGGCAGGATCAAATCACAGAGAGTCACGCTGCAGTGTTACACCCCCCGTTATAAACAACAAATCCAGTTAATCGCTCATTACTGCCAAACTCTTGTCAATTAGTAACCCTTTAAAAAACAACAGTAAACTCTTGAGTTGTTTTCAGTTTATCTTTGTTTGGTTCCTGACCTCTTTCTGTCACTATTCACTTTGTTTTCTTAGTCTTGTTACCAACATGATTCTGTGTCCTTCAGCTGGGAGGTGGGATTTCCTTTGCGCTAAACTAAAACATCACAAAAGCTGAGCTGCTTCCCGATCAGGTTGATGTTGGTTAGTGTGTTGATGACTTTAGGGTGTACAAGTTGACATGAAAATGAAGATGGATTGTGTGCTGCTTCTTCTTTGTGGGGGATGGGAAGCTATTGATGAGTAGCACTGATTAGAGTTGCACTCGGGTCCAAAAAATCCGAGCCGTCCCGGCCCCAGCTATAATCTCCGAATCCCACCTGATCAGACGAATTAGCAGTAATTACTAGGGGTGCACCGATAAATCGGCTGGCCGATTTATTAGCCTCGATTTCCTTAATTTTGGGAAATTGGAAATCGGCCGATGCATGAGAAACTGATTTTACAGATTTTTGTAGTTTTAACAAAAATTGTCTAAACTTCATTTACAAGTATATTTCAAAGCAATACCTTAAGGCCAATTAAAACAAGTTTGTATTGTTTCTAGGCTATTGTTCAAGGGTATGTTCTTCAACAAAATAAGATTGAAAATTGAAGGTGCGTTATGACCTTATAACACCTGACTGTGTCAATTATCAAACAAAATCGGTATCGGCCAGAATCGGAATCAGCAGTTCGGATTCTTTAAAAATCTGTGATTGGTGATTGGCCAGAGAACTGCAATCGGTGCACCCCTAGTAATTACAGGTCCAAACCCCCCAAAAAAATCCCCCAACATTTTTAATTAAGCTTTGACTGCTTACCACTGACTGTTATTAACGGTTGGCGGATGCATGCGGCTGCGTAAAGGGGTAGAAGATCAGAGCTGAGGAGCCGTCAAAGTGCATTAACTGCTTCCCCTGTTTCTGCCTGCATTGGACCCTGCACTGACATGTCAGATATTTTGTGATCTCATCTGTTTGGGTCGTCGGCCATGTGCGTCCGCTGAGTGCTATGGCTGAACGTCCATTTGGGCTGATGGATCGCTGGCAGTAGTCCATCTGAAGCTTAGCTGAACTTTTTACCTCTTTCAACTGGCCGGTCAGTGCATGACCAAATGGTCGTGTGTGGCTGGTGATTGATTGTATGGCAAGCCATGTTGGCATATAATTGGATCGTCGGCCACGCACGTCCCTGATGCGATAAAAAGCCCGACACTGACCTGGCCCGCATGACCCGGCCTGAATCCGGGTAGGGCGCGGCCAGGTTCGGGTTAGAAATGACAACTATAGCACTGGTGGATATTTTGGCTTCATGAAATTTACTCTAGACAATTTTAGTTGTGTGCCTTGGAGAGATAAAACATATATTTTTACCTTACTCAAATGGTGCGTTATTATTACTGAGCCTTGTAAATAAGTGAAAATTATTTTTTGTCTTTGGCGAGATCTATGTTGATAAACTCCTTGTGTCTAGATTCTCCACTTTCCTTTCCCATCACGCTCCTTGACGTCCTGTCACGGTCGCTTTGTTTGTTTCTCCCTCTGTGACAAACTTGCATCACCTGCCAGTTTCTAAGTCAATATTTTTCTCCTCCCTTTTTTCTGTCTCCTCTGTCTCTGTGTTTTGTGCTTGCTTCCATCATTGGTGTCTCGTTCCAGCTCTGCCTCTCTGTCTACGCTAGTTTGTCTGACTGACTTCTGTCGTCACCCACTCCTATCTTATTTCCTGTTTTGTTTATGTTGCTTCTTTAGGGTTACTCTCTGGCTCAGTGCAGAATCTGTTTACATGTCGGTGTGTTGTGTATGACCCTTTTAGTCACTATTCCCTTCCAGTACAGAATTGTGCACACACTAATATTGTCATGCAATTGTGCACACACTAATATTGTCATGCCTATATTTATGCATTTGGCTGTGCAGTTATTGGCTTTGATATTTGTTTTTTTTAACCACAGTGCAAATCAATTCAAGTTTATGGCCTGTTTGTCAAACCATTTATTTAAATATTTAAGCCTTCAAGTATATCTTATTTCTTTTATCATTGTGTCAAAATCTGCTTCCAACAGAAAGAGTCACTTCTAAGAAAGAATAAACTAAAAATAGTGCAAGACCCAAAATACTCCTCTCTGGGCCAAGCATGAAGAACAGTGGTCAAACTCTCAGCTTGCAGACTTCCTATAAATATGCATACGTACGTACATGTCTGATGGGCAGAGTTTTCAGTGTGCACTGCAGTCACCACAAGCCTGGCTCAAAGTGAGGCAGGAGTGAAGTGGAGACAGAACCAGCAGCGTGTTTCTGTTTGGACTGCAGGGGGCTGATGAAGATACAGCAGTCTACAGACACATGTCCTCCTTAGAGATGGACAGACGTTCACTGAGGAAAAGCTGGAGCATGGCATGCATTCAACTCTGACACGATACATACTTTTTAGATTAATTCAAAAAGGTAAAAGTGAGACACTCACACTCCTATTAATTGTTTTGGTCTTAGCACAAAGTTGAAATCAAAATTAGGATGTGAGCCTAAAAGAACATGGTGGTTTAGTGTTTGCTTATGGTGACTTTTCTGCAACAGGTCTATTAGGAACAGCCTGGGGCAAGCACCTCTCTCACAAATTGAGTGACACTTAACAGTGGGCCGCCACGGGTCAAGGAGCGAGCACTTCTTGTCCGTCAGCTCTGTGACTGACACAGTATGGCCTCTGATAAATCTAAAATATCCCACTGCCTTCACAAGATGAACTCTGTTCACTCCGTGCAGACCTGAATAATCTGACAAAACAAAATCCCAAGTGCAGATAAATCCTTTGGTTCTTTGACTTTGTTTCATTATCATTGGAAAATGTTGGGAGAGCAACCAGGAAAAGGTAGTTTCTTACATTGTTTAAAATGCATTTGAAAATTAGCATTTATGAAGCTATTTTAGATATGCAATTATATGTAATAATGCAAATGTTCAATATTTATTCATTTTATGACACCAAAACATGTGTCCAGTTACTAAACATTTCCTTTTTATTGTCTTTTCAGACAGTCAGCTGATGTTCACAATGCTATTACTTCAGCTACCCCAAAAAATATTCATTTTTTTAAGGAGGGATTTAGTTGGTTAAAGTGAAAGTGTAGCATCTTGAAATCTGGATATTTTCTAGCCATTATTTTTTTTTTTTTCCAGGGGTGTGAAGTCCATTTACATTTAATCCTTTACTCGTCCACAAGAGATTCTCCAAATCAAATTCTGCTATTCCCGGTGCCCCTGAAAGTCAATTCAGAAAGCAGGGGCTGGGTGGTATTAACTCAAGCAGCAGATAAATGTGTTCTTGCGTGTTCATGTTCCAAGGACTGCAATCGAAACACAGATATGCAGTTGTTTGCACCTGTCTTGTAAACTCAGTTAAATGGTTAGCAATATAAACAAGATATATAAAATGAGAACAATTGAGATGGGACCAGTCTGCATGATGAGGATTATAGTTTGGTTCAGCAGGATGTGACCGTCAGACTGGTTTTGTCTAATGTCCTTTGATTTAATCCAGAGAGATCTCTGCTTGTCCATGCTCGGTCATGGTAATATGCCCAGAGGACTCCTCCTTTAGTAGAATATTGTCAACATTTTAATTTGTTTTAAAGAATATCTTCTATTTCATAAAGTTGAAACATGCAGAATCTGATGACAGTATTCACACTTTGTACTGCTCACTAGTTGTATACAGTATTTTCTGCTGTATAAGTCGCACCTCTGTATAAGTCGCATTGTCCAATTTTGTCCAATAATTGGGA
>JARVGQ010000759.1:21023727-21037006 GCA_031762355.1 Hypsolebias martinsi | reverse complement strand
TGAGACGTTTTGTTCTTCATCCAAAGGAATTAATCAGTCCGAGGAGCCACAACAAACTGAGTCACACAAGCACTGATGTCCCATAAGACTGATGAAGTCCTTTGGATGAAGGACGAAACATGTCAACAACAAAAACATGAAATTGTCCTGATGACCTGACTGAACGTTGTTGGATTTTCTACCTGGATTATTGAGCGTGAACTTTGATGTTTTGAACCACTTTATCTATGGCTGCCTCAGAGGAGTCGACGGGGGAGAGGGCAGGCCCTAGAAGCCATCTTATCACCAGCAAACTGGTTGGTCCACTATGTGGGTTTGCTGCTTGTGGGACTCTGTTTGTTGTAGCTCCTTGGACTGATGAAGTCCTTTGGATGAAGAACGAAACATCTCGACAACTAAAAGAAACTGTCCAGGTGACCAGATTCAACATTGTTGGATTTTCTACCTGGATTATTGAGCATGAACTCTGATAATCTCAGTTTCTACTCCAACATTTTTGAGGGAAATTAAGTGTCTCCACACAAATTGTTGGCAGTTAATGAAAAAAGATGTATAGTCCTAATAAACTGCAGGGTTTTTTTTTTATATATATATATATAAATGACAGAATTCCTTCTAAGCCCGACCTACAACCTCTCACCATGGTTTAACACAATAGCACGTTCAGTAAAAAGAAAACCTTTTTGTCTTCATTACTGATAGAGGAAGGGGAGCAGAGTAATGTTTCATGCTGCAGCCCTCTCTTCCACTGCTGTAGCCATCACTCCCTGCATGCTCGCCTCTTCACACTTCGTCTGCTGTTATTATTCACAGTTGGACTGTCTTCCGACAGGTAGGCGATGGAATGTAAATTCCCTGCCTTGTTAGGGTGTTTGGAGGCTGTGTACTTGCGGTTTGGTTAATCACTCATCCTTGCTCCCCCTCCACCCCACACTGAAAATTTGCACTTGCCTCAACCTTTTTTTCCTGCCTCCTTCCTGGCAGCTCAGAAGGTGATGGATGAGTCTGGAGGTGAAGAGTGTAGAAGACGCGTTACTATTTGACTATATATAAAGTGCCGGCAGGTGAGGTCAAGAAAAGGTGAGCGCGTGTCTGTCAGCCTGTATGTTTTGTTTGTGCACACCCCCAGTGTGGACAAGCCATCATTGGAAAGCTGAACCTTGTCACAACAGGAATGAGGCAGCAAACCGCTGTTACCAAATCTTCCTGCCCTCTCTTAGTCTCTTTTTCTCTTGTTTCCTGGCCAGCATGAGCTCAAACTGTTACCACACGGAGATCAGAGGCAGAGTTCTCACTTTTGTCTTCGGGTCTTGGTGAGCTTTATGGTTTTTTAATGAATCTTCATGGGCTTAACTGTCCAGAAATACGAGACTCGTGTTTAATATCCTAAAATAAATAATTGATTTGCTCACAGTCCTGTGCTAGTGGCTTCCTCCGGGGTTAAAGCCAGCAGTTTAGAGGGTGCCATGGTTCTGCGTCCACTTGCCTGGTCCAATTTTTCTCAACGTTGTCCATCAAAGTGTAGCTCTGGCTCGTTCTCTGCAATACCCTGCTGATAACCTTGCTGACAGCCCTCTTTCATGAGCCTCAGATGTGTCCTGCTGTCTTCCACAGAGCACCGCCATTGGTCTTATCTTCACTTGCACACATTGGCCCACCACAGCAGCACTGTAACCCTCCCTGACAAAGCTCAGAAGCAGCGCTTCACCAGTTTGAGCCCCATGGAAGCTCCTGCTGCCCGGCTGTCAGTAACCCATCTCATTCCGTCAATATGGAGGAACGGAGGAAAAAAAGACAGCTGTCATTTCATCTCCGTCTCCCATTTTCTTCGCCAGTTTCTTTTGAATACAAACACCATCTTTCAAAACAGATCCGTGCTTTGAAAAGGAGCCGATCCGTATAATGTGATGGAAACGGTGCACAGAGCATTATGAGGTGGCATTTCGGTTCCCCTGGAGCATTACACTGTTGTTATCTGTAATAATTGGAGTGCAGATGGAACTAACGTGATTTCAGGAGGGTCTGGTTTTGTTTTCTGAGCTCCTCGGATCATAATATGCAGCATAAACATTACAATCTTCCAGCTTGTTGTGAATATGCATGCAATTAGCCAACCAAATTAAGCAGAACAAAATTAAATGCCATTGGTGAAAACAAGCATAGCTGTTGATTTATGTTGCTGCTCTATTTACATTGATGAATGGGCAAATGAAAGTCCCTGATAAATAAATACCTAGATTTAATGCAGAGCCAGGAAAAAGTAAAATAATGTAAGATTAACAAGATACCTTTGTTTTTATTTTTGTGTTTGATATATATTGAACTGCGCTGTTAAGCTAGCTGTGAAGCGAACAAACCATTTATCCAAAGCACGCAGTAAACATAAAGGTGTTTGCATGTTTTACCTTTAGATGTTTTTAACAGTTGGTAATTTTGTGCTGAGGTACAGATGATTTGTCATTTCATACTCATTAATAAGCTTCTTTCCTATGTCAGCAGGAATTGTTTACTTTTGTGGATGGGGGATTATGCAGATGAGACGTGGCGACATTGATTGCAACGCCATTTGATCTGACAAATTATACAGGATGTTTTTTTTACGTCCTCATTCAGAAATACTCATTTGCCACTGTAGGATTTTTATGACTTGCGGTAATCCCAAATAATAATAATAAAAAAGGAAATAAATGATAATAAACTGGATACAAACACTTCTAAAATAGAACTGATGATCTAGAAACTTGCAATACGTTTCAATCCATCTAAAAGTGATGCACCCAGAGTTGTTATTTAAGAACGCCTCACATTAAATGAGTTTCATTTACCGGTATGTGAACAGTGCTGAATGGTATAATGTACTGAGCCTGAGCCAGTCTAACCCTCATCATCTCCTTGTCCCCACAGTGAGGCTGCAGAGTTCAGGCTGCCTTCTGCTCCCCAAACAATTACACGCTAATCTGGAATGTGGAATGAGTATTGTGGCTTTTAATCTCATCGCAAGAGAATCCCCTACTTCACCACAAAGTACTAGAAGTTATGTTATCATTCAGAGTTTTTGACCTTCTGCTGCCGATGCACCACCTTTCCCATCATGATAGCCAGCAAGCATCTCCTCCCTGCAGCCACCTTCTTTGCTAGATAAGCCCGCTGACAACCCCAGAGCAGCTTTTTAATTGCTTGTCGGATGGAATATTCTCCAGTTTTCCCAATTCATCTAGCTTGCAGAAACTGCTTCTCATTAAAATGTCCTGAATAAATAAATGTGCTACATTTTTATATACTGGATGTATATATTTTTTTTTTTTGCGGAGTGGAAAATACACAAATCTGTCGCATTAAGTTTATGTTCTGCTTGAAAATGAGCCTGTTCACCAACAGTGTGTGGTCATGGGGTCATCAGCAACATTCCCTGTACAAAGGACAGAGTACAGCTCTCAAATCTTTAAAATCTGGGGTGTTGATAAATCATTATTCTGCTCTTACAGAGTTGTCGATATCAATCACAGTTTCATTGACTTTCTGAGAATTTTAGGTTAATGAGTTCTTGTCACGGGTTTTATTGGACAATAAATGTTTATCTAACCAATGCAATGATGATCAAACCAAAAATATTTTTTAGATAGGGTCCTGCTCTTTTACGTTTAGAATTATGTGTCAGAATCAATCATTTCCTTTCCAGTTTGCCCCGTCGTCAATGGGCAAAGTGGCCTTAAAATGCTTCTCAGAGCTGTAACTTTAAACAACTTTAGATTTGTGTTGCAGATATGCTGATGACATTTTATTTACTAATGTAAGGACAACAGCACCATGGACAGTTTTATTACATTTGTGCAAAACTTGCATCAGTAAAATAATGTCATAAGAATCTGAAAAAGCATTGTAAATTGTATTAACACAACCTCTGAAGGCATGTGGAGTAGCTTTCCTATAGCATTACTGATGAATTATAATTATTTATTAGGCTTGGCCTCTGCTGCAGGTCCTCCTAGAATAAAAATACCAACCTTAACTCACCATCTCATTTATTCAGTATTCTCAGGTATTTAACAAGTGACCCTATGTTAGAAACAGATGTGCTTCTGCGGGAGTGCTTGATTTATCTTACTAATGTTTTGTCTGGACACGAGGCATACATTATCTCAGGGGTAAAGCCCGTGTAGTGTTCATGGCCTGAATGGATTACTGTAGTGTACTTCTCCGTGATGGATATTATCTATGCTGCTCTTTATCTTAATATAGAAGCCTAAGGTCAGAGTAACAGCAGTGTACACTTCTGCACTCCACCACATATTGTCTGTAGCTTGCACTTTTAGATCTCATTGTTCTTTTGGCTCTCTGAAATATTGAGGTGTGCATTACACCTCATTATGAGTTAGACCATAACAAGTATGAGATTGTTTTCTATGTCTTCTTTTATCTCCGGATACACTAAAGTTCATTCAGACTGGGGCGCAGATTAAAATAAGGCTAGTGGAGAAGCAGCATCAAAAAGGGAACTTGTAAAATGCCCAGCCTTTTAGTGGAAGCTCAGGTTCCACAATAAAGTGTGAATTCAGGTTTTGCGAATTGAGTTTCTGTGCAAAAGGGCATGAACCATTAATATCTAAAACGTTAATATTATTCAAAATATTGCTAGTCAAGTAAAGGTTTATGGCATAGCAATTGCATGAACATCGATTGAGTTTGGATATCAGAATTGTTTTAAGATGACAGTTGTTGATTTTAGTCTTGGCCCCATTTGGACTATCCATTAACTTGCCTGTCCAGACTGATATTAACTCAGTTTCTACAAACTGATAATTCAAAAAGCAGCCTACAAGTAAAATATTATTGTCCATTCCTTTCCATAGAACCCTACCCTAAATTATATAAATTATTCCTTTGATTCAATAGCTTAATAAGAAAATCTTCACATCATTTTTGTAAAATTTCCAGTATAAGACACTTGAAACTTGATCCAAAGTGGAACCATTAACTCTAACTTCACTTTTCTTTCTAACCTCACTTCTCTTCTATTCCTCCCTTTTCTAGTCTTCAGGTGCTGCTGATTCTTTGATCACAGTCTAACCCTCCTTTCTACCACAGAACGGGCATGTTTTGCTAATATCTACAGGATATCTTGCTTACCCCTTGTACCTTTTCTCTTTTTCCTTTTTTTTTTTTTTTTTTTTTTCTGTCATTGCATATCTCTCTTCACCCACTTTGCTGTTGCCTGTTGTTTTCCTCTCTTTTCTTCCATCTCTTCTTTGGTGACACTTGCAGTAGAGATTAAAGTGATCAAGGACCTACCGTGGCCCCCTCCTGTCGGCCAACTCAACACCGGCCCTCCCCCAGCAGAGGAGCTAGAGTCTCCTTCACAGACACCTCAGCCGTCGCCAGGACAGACGAGCTGTGACCAGCACCACCATGGTGGGTGTTGGTGTCCAGCGTTTTTTCCGTAATCCTCCCCCAATTTTCATTTCACCTATCCGTACATCTCCCAACCCACCCATCCATTTGTTTGAGCAGTTCAGGTAATCCATAGGAATTAATTAGTACCTTGTTTGTTTTTACATCTTCATTCAGAAATGCTTTGGTTCTGCTGTACCAGAACCAACCATGCTGGTTGAGCATGCATCAGGATATTTGGTTCTGCTGTATTTTTATGACAATTCAAAAGCTAAGTAACTAAATAAAAGTCATGTAAAAATATATTTTTTAACATTTTGCTCAAGTACTTTTTGTCATCAAACATCTAGTCAAGTATGTGAAGTCAAATAAAAGCAAGACATTAATTTGCCAGAGTTTATCTTGAATTTTCCACTTAGTGGTGACTTACTGGAAAAGCTCTCATCTCTGAGATGCACTGAATAACACAACTTAAGGTATTAGCGCTGTAATGATTGCACTTTTCCGTCTGGATTACATGTGGCAGAAAATCACTAACTCCTGCGCAGGTTTTAAGACTGAAGCCTCATTAGTTTTAATTGTGCTGAACTACCTTCTGCATGCATAATTGCCTTTTGTTGTGACCCCCCATTTCCTCTTGTCAACATACTCATAACCATCCCAGATGTCCCTCCGACCTGCTGTTCTCTACATGAGCTAATGTGAAGGAGAAAAGTCAAACTCATTTGGCACAATTTTAGTTTTTGACTACTTGCCATATTTACCATCATAATGGACACATCCTAATAGACAAGAAATCCACCTGGACATTTTTGAATCCTTGCACACAGTCACACACTTGACTGCTTTAATTATCCAGAGGAAAGAAGGGGCATGTTGCAGAACTAATACCGGGAATGGGATTTTCCCAGACCGAGTGGGAAGGCTTAGAGTGAGGCCATGTAAGAGGACACCACTGTGTGCTATAGGCGAGGACGGGGCAAAGAGCTGATTTATGCCCATAAATCCATGGGAAAGGTTCTGGTTCCCTGTGTGACAGGACAGGGTTTCAGATGGACGTCCAGCTGTAAAGTGATCCTCTTTCTGTCTCAGCTAGTAAGACCCCACTCTACATTGTTTAGGTCGAAGGTCAATGTGGCAGACACATGTAAGTGGGGGGTGTGCGATGCCCTTTGTAACTCTTGTGAATACAGTTGTACTGCTCTATATTGACCTCAGAGAGTTTACAGACCCCCACTTACACATCAGGACATCTGTCATCCAGTAAACAGAGTTATTTACCTTAGATTTGAACCCTGTCTGGGCCAGTCTGGCTGAGACAGAGTTCAAATCAAAGGATCTCTGTGTTTATAGATGTCTTTCCCAATAGATTTGTTCTTGTTCTTGAGGAGAACACTATCCAGGATGGTGGCCTTGTCAAATCAGGCTCATTGTCAAAACTGAAATGCAGATTGGAAGAGAAGATATCACATCTACATGTAAATGGGGCACATTTGTCTGGGCATATAAAAGACCCCTTCCCTTTGTTTTTTGTACAAATTAATTATTCACACTTTAAGGCATTTCTCTTTCACTGTATGTCTGAAAAAAGTAAGTGAAAGATATACAGATTGAGTTTTAAACAGATTCACGAAACTGGCACTTCGGAGGCTCATTCCTTTGTCTTGGAAAACCTAATTAGAGTTTCATTTTGAAACCTTTGTAAAAGAAAAGAGCATATTTCTAGATGGAGGAATCTTCAGAGATTTGACTTTATAGATTCATCAGCAGCGGCACTCTCAAACCATTTTATTCACAGCCATCTAAGAAATTAGTATTTAAGCTCCTGGTGCGCATAATCATAATCAACATAAAAGTAGTTTTTTTTTTTGTTTTTTTTTTTACACTCCCTTCT
Source organism: Hypsolebias martinsi (assembly GCA_031762355.1). Lineage (NCBI taxonomy): Eukaryota > Metazoa > Chordata > Actinopteri > Cyprinodontiformes > Rivulidae > Hypsolebias > Hypsolebias martinsi. Next base: position 21,029,724 of record JARVGQ010000759.1, on the reverse strand, counting down.
TAAAACTACAAATTACTGGGGTGCCATACTATTCTGTACACTTTTGTGTGCTATGGGTTCCAATGAAAAACAGACCTGTTTATCATTCCACACATCCATTCCTAACTAGAAAACTTAATTTTCACCTCACAATGCAGCAGGCAATGACACACATCAGCCCTCGGAGTAGTCATCCTTTTTGATAGGAGTATCATTAGCAAATGAGAATTAATTAGCCAACTTAATTAGAGAAAATTGCACAGTAGTGTGTGCAGCTGGGGATGGGGGTAGTCGAGTCATTGGCAGTAAATGTTGCTTAATCTTTGTTTTGGCCTTTAAAAATGTACCATTTCTTTTTTATATTGCATCCATTTTTAGGATGTTTTTGTGCAGTGTAAAGGCAACTGTAAGACATCCCATCATTGTCCCCATGGCATTCTTTTTGTAATGGGCTGAGCTCTGTCCTGCCCTGTATTGCAATTTCTTATCCTGTTGAAAGGCTTTGCTTTAATCATGGAAATGCCCTTTTGACATTTATGTTCATCTGGTTCCAAACAAATCAGCTTGCTTTCACAGAAATCCTTCTCCTCCGCTGTTTTCCCTCTTTGCTTCTTTATAGCCTTTTCTGAAGGAATCTACATGCGGGAGGGGGACAGGTCTCTCAGCCATCAGTCACCATCTCACTGACAGTTCAATCTGATGCACAGATTCCATTTGCTGCACTTTACAAGCCGCAGCGCTGATAACAAACCCTGATACCCCTGCACGTTTCAGTGTGTGTCTGTGGGGAAGTTTCGTGTGCATGTGCTCGTGCGTGTGAGCATGTTTTCACACTCACATACTTCTTAAGCTGCCTTTTGTTCTCCTGTGAGCCAAACCCTCCTGTCAATCTCCTGTCGGCCATGTCTCGGACCGTGCGCTCCAGAGAGTGAGCGAGAAGGGAATTGGTTTGCCTCGTTCCCACTTGTATTCAGCCTTAAACCCCAACTCTGCAACAGTTTGAAGCTATTTTAGGCGAGGCTGGCAAACAAAGCAGACATGAGTCCATTCACACTTGAACAAATATGATGATGGCTTTAGTTTGCTTTTCTTCTGAGTAATGCTTTTTCTTCTGGAGCTATGCTCACTCTCTGTGGAAAAGATTCGGCTCTGAAAGGTAAGGTTGATTGAATGAGCTCCCCAAAGACAAGCCGCTAAACCATTACTTGACGGTGGAGCCAGAAAAAAAAAAAAAAGTTACCCAAGGTCACAAAAGGCCCTGATTGATGCAATTTGACAAGAGGGAAAATTAGTTTTAGAAGAATGATGAACATGTGAAGAGTTGAGGTCAGGCAATGGACTGTGTGGTGAAATACCAAGATGGTCACAATAATGAGTTCTATAATCAGGAGAAATAGCTTTATTGGTAAGCTGGACTCTGGCATTACATGCAATTAAATTGCTCTAACTTTCTTTTATTTTAGACACATTCTTTCACCCCATTTTCTTCCATTACTGACAAGCAGGAGTGAACAGAGTAAAAGACATTTAAGCGCTTAAGAGACAGGTTCAGAGTTTGTTACATGGAGAGATGAAAAGAGTGTGACGGGGAGAAGAAGAGGGTGAGAAGTGGGACCGAACATATGCAAACAGGAAGAGTGAAATTGAAAGCGAAGTGGGGAGAGCAATTGGCCGCATCTTCATGTTGTGATCTGTCAGCGGTGACAGGGACTGAGTGGAGCAAACATGCATCTCCTGTGTCCCCATGGTCGGTTTCCATGGAAACGCCATTTCTCACCCCAACACATGTACAGTATTTTTGTCTGCCTTGCTTTATGGTCCCAGTCATCAGCATGAGGCTCAGATGAATTGTATGATAGAATAGAGAACCTATAATGTCTTTTGGATCCACTTACGTGCAACACAGGAGCATCATTTGACTGCCTGCAGCCTAAGCATAACGCTGCGGGAAATGGAGCAGCAGCTCATATTCTTCCACGGGTCTGAGGTTAGACCCACAATTTACCCAGCTGTCATGCAGTGGTACAATTTGGCTGTCATTGTCAGCGTCAGACATAGACCCTATAACAAACAGGAGTGCAAAGGCCAAGATAACAATCAGCCATTTGGAATAATCATTTCCATGAGTTTATGTTTAGGGAAACGCATCAGTGAGTTCAAGGCCAAGGAGTTCAATCCAGGGTTGAGTGTGGAGCATAAGGGGAGCCCCTGGTGGATGGACATAAACCAGCAGCAATCTATCTCTGACAGAAGATGCTAACGGATCATGCTCAGTCACGTCCATTAGAAGAAAAGGAACTGGAGAAGTAAAATAACGCTTTACTAATATACATTATTGTTTTGTCCATTTTTGCATCATGTTTTCATTATTTTTAGGTCCAAAGGGCTAAGATTTATTTTGTAATATTTATGTTGATTTGACTGCTGCAAAAACAGCTGAAATGATGACTGATGCAAACTAAAATTCTCAGAAATCCTTGATGCTTGAGTAAACATTAAAAAAAAAACAATTACCGGTAGTTACCACAGACCAGATTGCAAAACTCGTAGAATGACTGATTTCTACATACGGTACTGTTCATATTTTTCATACATTCAACCTTTATTTATACATGTTAATCTCATTGAGCTTCCAGGACTCAAGAGAGACCTGTTTTAAACAAAGAACACAGATGAGGTAAAGACAACAGTAGACAATCATAAAAAGCATATAAAATGAAAAAACAAACAAAAATAAAATAAATAGAATAAATTATATATAAATGAGAGAAAAAAACAGCTACATTAAAAAGTGATGTGAAATACTAAAAACAGGAAGTATACAGTAGTTAATTACTATAGTTACTTACTATAATTATGTTTTCATAAAACATATGTGATTGTTGTTATTTATTGTTGTGTATTTATTTTTAGAAAATGAATAAATAAAATAAATAATAAAATAATATAGTTGATTACTGAAGAAACATTGGTGTTTTCCATCCATCCATCCTTTATCTTTACCTGCTTTTTCCTTTTCAAGTTGTGGGGGTCACTGGTTCCCATGTCTAGCCGTCACTGTGCGAGAGGCGGGGGACACCCTGGACAGGTTGCAAGTACATCACGGGACGTTGGTGGTTTTTTTTTTATTTTATTTATTTTTTATTTTATTTTTTCCTTAAGTTATCTTAAATTAATTTAAAATTAGTCTCATTTAACCTGAGTGATTGATTTGAACCACCAACCCTTCAGCTCAGTGTGAGCCAGGAGCACTTGGCCAGTTTGCAACCTGTACAGTGTAATACAATCCTCTTGAGTGGAATGCAGAGTCTAGACTTGTGTAGGTCCGTCTGCATTGACGTGCTGTTAGGATCACAGTGCCTGTCTGTCTGTCTGGTCAGGCTGGGCAATTAAACACGGGATGCAAGACTGACCATTAGTGATTGTGGACAGCAAACGGACAGTGTGAAGTTTCATGCTGCATTAACCCCTTCCATCAGAGGCCCAGCTTCTCATGCGTGTCTTTAGCCTTAAAGCAGCATCAATCCCAGCTAAAGCTTTGTCATACGTCTGATGCTGCAAGCCACCCCTCTGTTACTGCTTGAGAAGGGTGTCAGTGGTTCTAAATCGTTTTCTTTTCCCAAAGCTTGGGGTGTTTTGACATCAATTATAGTGATGGATGACTGTGGAAAAATGGCTGACCACCTCTCATGATCACCACTCCAACCTCCTCTGTCCAGTCTTTCGATCTCTCAGCCTGTGTTGCCCTTTCATAATGATGGGAATTCTCTTTATCTGTCTCTCTTATGTTTGCCTCTGTAAATAAACGTGCATGCTGATTTGGCAGAGATAATACTCTGTGTATTATCTGGCTGTCCTGTCACAGGTCATCTCATACCCCAGTGTATCATCAAACACTTTCCTGGGAAGTTGCCAAAAAACACTTGTCATGCCCACAGCTGAGTCCATGGGAGTTTGAACAGCCAGTTAAATGTTTAACTTGCACAACTTTTATGTGTGAATGGTCTCAGTGCGTGTGTCCAAAGATGGATATTTGCTCACACCGGCATTTCGGATGTGCTTCTTTGCACATGTATGTTCTCTAAGAGTGAACACGCTCGCAAATACTTGACATGTATACATGGAGTGATTTGAATGTAATAAAATATGTTTACATGTGTGTGTTACTTTTTTTTTCCTTTCACTGGAATGTGCACACAGTGGGGAAGTACAGATTTATTGTCTCTTCCATAGTGTGTACACGTCCTTCAGTTGGATGTGTTGCACAAATTGACTGTGTGGGTGTCTCTTTGCAAAAGCACAACCTGGATTGTAGTTCTCACACGTTTGCACTTGCCTACTTCAACAAACACATGTGACATTAGATTATATTGGAAGCTTTACAAATATCTGCTGCCTGTTGCACTCACAAGTGACCTTAATTTGACTTCTTGTTAAAGTGCCTGCATAGTATGTTAAATATTGGGTTTTATGAATTTATATTTCAAAAGACAGATTGTTCTTTCAGAATAGAACCGTTTCAGCTTTTGTTTTTTCTTCATACAGTCCAATTCGATGATATGGAAAAATGTCGGATGTCACCCACAAAGGATGGGAAAACCCGCCCTCTGCAGCGCCATTCAAGTGGCTCTCTGGTCAACACCAAAATGACCTCACTGGACCACAGCAACTCCTCTCTGGGGGAGAGGGTTGACCCCATGATGTCTCTGGAAAGCCAGTTGTGAGTCTGATCTTGGTGTTTTATTTCTCAAACTCCATTTTGCTATGGTTTACTTTGTCTTTATTCTAATGCGCATCTACTCCCCACTCGTTTCGTCCATCTCTTCTTGTTGATGTCGAGCACAGCTGGTATCATGGAGCCATCAGCCGAACAGACGCAGAGTCTTTGCTCAGCCTGTGCAAGGAGGCCAGCTATCTTGTAAGAAACAGTGAAACCAGCAAGAACGACTACTCCCTCTCACTTAAGTAAGGACACTTCAACAAAAACCATAAACAGTATCATATGGGATTTACAGAAAAACCCATGGAAACACATTTTATAATAGCTACATATTCTTACTGGTGGGGTACACACTATGAACAAGTTAAATACCTGTCTCCAATTAGGATGATGACTCTTTTGTATGGTAATGATTTTACCCTTCCCACCTACAGATATCACCCCTGCTTCGTCCTTCCTTCACATCTATTTTGTTATCCTCCCACCCTTCCTTGTTGCCAACAGCTTCAGCCCCTCGCTTTGCTGATGTGCCTAAAACTCACTTATTTGTGCCCTTTCATTGGCCCCACTCGATGCTGTTTCCAGCAGAGGGCTCAGATGAACTGCTCTGATTGGTTTAGTGTACAATGTGGCATTTAAAAGAGGTCACTTTAGTGTCAAGACCCGCAGTCCTGACACATCCTATTTCTTTGATGTAGCTGTAGTTTACCTTTTTTTATTTATTTATTTTATATCAGGTGTTGGTCCAGGTGCCATGGCAACAGCCTCCAAAGCTTAACTTGAAACTCTCTGAAGGCTTCCTCCTCCTCCAGCTTTCCCTCTTCAGGGGAAGCCACTGCGAGTCATCCTCCTTCATCTCACTCTGTCCTCACTCCAACTACCTCCATGTCTTCTCTAACTGCATCTCATTTGGCCTTCCCCTTTCTCTTTTTCCTGGCAGCTGCATCTCTAACACTCTTCTACCAATATACCTCCTGTCCCTCCTCTGGACATGTCCAAATCGTCTCAGTCTGGCCTCTCTAACTTTATCTCCTAGTTGTTCAACATGTGTTGTACCTTTGATGATCCAATTGCTAAACTTATCCATCCTTGTCATACATAAAGAGAACCTCAGCATCTTCATTTCTTCCACTTCCAGTTCTTTCTTGTCTTTTGTCAGTGCCACTGTAACCAAGCCATACAACATTGCTGGTCTCACCTCTGTCTTGTAACATTCTCTTTTGACTAGGGTTGGGCATCGTTTGAATTTGAGCGATTCCGGTTCCGATTCCGATTCTTCGTTTCGATTCCGATTATTT
>JARVGQ010000759.1:20994275-21005386 GCA_031762355.1 Hypsolebias martinsi | reverse complement strand
TCCCACACACAAACAGAGTGATGTAGTGTATGTGGTCCAGTGCAGCGAGGACTGTCCAGAACTCTACATTGGGGAAACTAAACAGCCTCTTCACAGACACATGGCTCAACACAGGAGAACCACCTTCTCTGGACAAAACAGCTGTTCACCTCCACCTCACGGACAAGGGACACTCATTTGAGGACCAGAATGTGCACATTTTGGACCGTAAACACAAATGGTTTGAGAGGGGGTGAAGGAAGCTGTTTATGTTAAGAGAGAAAAACTTTCTCATAACAGAGGAGGAGGTATCAGTTTCCAACTTTCAAAAACGTATAATGCAGCGTTAGGACTGAGGGGCCGTTTACACGGCACGTATTTTGAATGAAACTGCACCTTTCTCTCTGCTGTTCTGCTGATCATTTACACACCAGTGGCCCCCTCTTTGAATCCGGAGGTTTCTGAATCCACCTTCCAGAGTGGAAGTTTTTTCGCTGACCCCCCCCCGCACCCGTTGATAACATAAACATCTCCCGCTGAGCCTTTGTTTGAACATGTGCACGTGCGGACAGTCGGCATTTCTATCAACAAGAATGGCGGTGGGGACACACCGCTTTCTGAACTACGACTGATGGAATATATTTTGAGTCCATATTTAATTAATCTACACCCGAATGCAGCTGCAGTGACCAACATGTGTGTTGGAAGAGATACAGCTGGATCCACTTCTAATGGTGCTGTTTATTGAATGAGGCAGGCGGATATTTCACGCGTCGCGCTGCACTATAATATGCTAAGTGTGCTAAATAATAACAGTTTAACAGTAATAAACAGTATTAATGTTAGCGTGGGAGATATATAATGTTATCTGAGCTAAATGAAGCTGTCTGGACTCAAGTTACGTCATTTAAACGATGCGTAACATGTTGCGTGTTACTAAAGTTGAAAATGAAGACAACAGGTTTATTTTTTATTATTTATTCAACACCACAAACTGTATGTCACAAACACTGAGAATTAAACTGAACACTATTAAAAACATGTTAACCGAACAGTAGCTATGTTAATGAACTGGACTCTGCTCTGTTTTCATCCTGGATACTGGTCCCATCCGAACCGGTCCGCCTGGTAGAAGGACAGCGTCTCGACCTCGCAGGAAAAAAGTAAAAATAAAAACTCAGTTGTGTGATCGAAGTAAACACAAGCAAACATTATTAAGAACGTTGATTTACCTGCTGTAAATCAGCTGATTATCATGGACTAAAGTCCGACATCATCCTCGTCGACTCGGTTCTGGTCCACTCAGCGACTGGTGTGGAGCTTGTTAAGATGAAGCGGGTCCCACTTGGTGTAAAATCTGTCAACTCTTATCCAAAATCCAGCTTTAACTTGTTGTTGTTGTTAATTGAACTTTTAGCCCAGTGGAAAGCAGACTGAGGCAGCAGCATGCATGTGCATTAGGTAAAGGTACAAAATTCACAGCACCATCTAATGACCCGGCATGATAACTATAGCAGATTCATGAGGGCGGGGGGGATTCCTGCGGATGCATGTAAACACAGAATTCATCTGTGTCAATGCAGATCTTTTCCTCTAATTAACATACCCAAAACCTGTTTTCCCCCGCCGTGTCCGTGTAAACAGGGCCTAAAAGTTGACTGAATGGTGGCTGGTAGTTGGCATCCTTCTTTTCTTGTCTTTCTGTTTGATCCTAAAACCAGTCCCTGTTCTCCTCTCATATATTCATTCAGAAATACAGTTACTGGGAAGCTGCAGGTTTACAAGAAACACTGGATCTTTGCATTGACAACAATTGGCTTTAGTCCAATTCTGCTGAATGTTTTATGACATGAAAAAAGACATACACTTCCTGGAGAAATAAAATGTCAAGCCCAGGATAGCTGAAAAGTTAATAAAAAGACCAAGATCTGGACATACAAGTCTTAATTACAACTACTACTTTAAATAAAGAAGCACAATACAGAACAATGTAATTTATACACATATACGGTATATACACACGTACACAGCCTTAAGTGGCTGAGTTCAAGTATCTCTGGGTTTTGTTCAGGTTTGGGCTAGTTTTTGTGAATCCCTGACGGTTTGTATCATCATTTCCCGCCCGTTTCCCTGTGATCGGCTCCGACTGCCTCAGACACACAGCTGAAACCTTGATCCCTGCACAAACACAAAAAGGAACAGATCATTAGCACATTTGGTGTAGGTCTTCTATAAATTGTGTTTAAACTGACTTAAATTGCTACAGACATCCATCTTATAAAGTTTACCACCTTTTAATCCAAGTTTTACAAACATCTGTGTCTGTTGAGTCAGAGTATGGGCTGGGATGACCCTCAGGTACTACCACACCAAATTTGAGATGAATATGCTTAAAACTGGCTAAGGTGTAACCATTTTTGTATTTATTTGCATCAATTAGCTGCGATGGCCATCTTGATCACTAAGTGGCTTCAAACTAACGACTTTCCTTCTCTCCATTGATTATGGTGACATTATTTACATGAATGCTCCTACAAGCACACTGCAGATGTTGGATGTGGTCTATCATGGTGCACTAACATTCATAAGTGGCTGTACCTACCGTACCCACCACTGCACCCTGTATTCGTTGGTTAACTGGACATCATGAACTTCACGCAGACACTTCCACTGGTACATTTCCATCTTTAAATCACGTCTTGGTCTGCTGCCTTCATACAACTCTTCCTTCATGTCTCTGCGTGAGTGCAGCTACAGCGTGTGCTCTCAGGACATTATTACCTGCAGTGTTCCCTCAGTGAGGACTGAACTAGACAAAAGGACCTTCTCCTTCTCCGCTCCTGTTTCCTGGAATAGCTTGCAAAAAAGATCTGAAGCTCTCGACCTTAACCTCTCTAAATAGTTTTAAGAATCTGTTGAACTCCTGGCAAGAACCAATGCAGACATGTTCCTGTTTTTAGTTTTCTACATTCGCCTTATAATCTAGCTGTTTTTTTTTTTTGCCATCGTATTTTAATTTGTTTAAAAAAATCTGTATGCCTCTTTTATAACTGTCTATTGTTGTCGATGTTGTCCATTGTTCTCACTCTTTGTTGAAATAAGGTTTCTCCTTTAAATGAGTCCTCAAGGCTCAATGGGATTAACCTGTCTAAATAAAGGTTGAATGAATGGTCAATGACCTGAAGAGAGCTGGCACCACTGTTTCCAAGGATACTGTGGGTAATACACTAAGACGTCATTGTTCAAAATCATGCATGGCACGGAAGTTTCCTCTGCCTAAAATGTCACACGTCCAGGCCCGTTAAGTTTGCCCATGACCATTTGGATGATCCAGAGGAGTCATGGGAGAAAGTTATGTGGTCAGATGAGACCAAAATGGAACTTTTTGTTCTTAATTCCACTCGCCGTGTTTGGAGGACGAATAATGATGAGTACCATCCCAAAAACACTATCCCTACTGTGAAGCATAGGGGTGGAATCATTATGCTTTGGGGGTGTTTTTCTGCCCATGGGACATGACTGCACTGTATTAAGGAGAGGATGATCAGGGCCATGTATTGCGAGATTCTGGGGAACAACCTCCTTCCCACAGTTAGAGCACTGAAGATGGGTCATAGCTGGATCTTCCAACATGACAATGAACTAAAGCACACAGCCAGGAGAACCAAGGAGTGGCTCCATAAGAAACATATCAGGGTTCTGGAGTGGCCTAGCCAGTCTCCAGACCTAAACTTTATAGAAAATCTTTGGAGGGAGCTCAAACTCCATGTTCCTCAGTGACAGCCCAGAAACCTGGCTGATCTAGAGAAGGTCTGTGTGGAGGAATGGGCCAAAATCCCTACTGCAGTGTGTGCAAACCTGGTGAAAAACTACTGGAAACCTTTGACCTCTGTAATTGCAAACAAAGGCTACTGTACCAATTATTACATTGATTTTCACAGGTGTTCAAATACTTATTTGCAGCAGTAACACCCAAATAAATTATTTAAAAAAATCATACATTGCGATTTCTGGATTTTTATTTTTAGTTTTTTTAAAGCTTATATCTCTCACAGTGGACCTTCACCTAAGATGAAATTTTCAGACCCTTCCATGATTTCTAAGTGGGAGAACTTGCAAAGTTGCAGGGTGTTCAAATACTTATTTTCCTTACTGTATATATAAAAAAATGAAACAAAAACAGCTACATTATAAAACAATGTAAAATACTTAAAATAGGAACATGTTTGTGTTGGTTTATCCCATGAAGTTAGCAGATGTTTACAGCCATTTCATCACTTTAATATCCAATTTAAAGCTAGGAATAAAAAACAAACATGTTATGTGTTAGTAGGATTTAATTCTAACTTTAAAAATTATCCAGCATTATAAAACTTAACTCAAGCTGCCTTTTTGGACATGCATGCACATATTTGTACAAATTGTACTTGGGAGGAGATTATTACAGCCTCATATAAAACCAATAATGATGATGATGTCGGAACAGTATCGGTATATACAGATTGGGGGGTGGGGGGGGGGTGGGAGAGAGAAAGTGGATCGGTGCATCCTTAATGTGAAGTCCACAAAGAGCATAGAGACATAGGAGTCCTTCTGTTCCAGGTGGGTGAAAACAGTGTGGACAAAGAGGAAATGGTGTCCTCTGATCAATTCAGTTCAGTTAAGGTCTCATTGACTGTGGCAGCAGTCTTGATCTGGGGTGACTCTGGAAGTTAATTACCTGGAGTTGTTGAGATACATCTAATGTTTATTTTTTGCTACTTTCATTTGAAATCCCTCCAGTGGTTCATGATACGTTTTGCTAATAAACAAGCACAGACACAAACAAAAAAATTGGACTTTGTGTATAAGAAAAAGCCAAATGTATATTTAGAAATGTTATTCTTTTTGATTTTTTTTGATATATGATAATGTGGTGGGAATAGAACAGGCTCATGTAGAGATCTGAAGATATGGTTTGAATTCTGATTTATTTCTGTTTGTTGGCAGGTTGACCCTAAGGACTACATGCTGATAGGGCTCAAAGATGTTACAGTGGGCCGTCTTCCTGGAAAACTAAACGGGCAGCAGTTTGTCATCCAGGAGTGCGAGAACTGCAACATCTATGTGTTTGACCACTCTGCAACCATCACTATCGATGACTGTGTCAACTGCCGCATTTTTTTCGGTCCTGTAAAGTGAAGTGTGTTTTTCCGAGACTGTAAAGACATGAAGTGTGTGGTTGCCTGCCAGCAGTTTCGCACACGGGACTGTAAAAAGATGGATGTGTTCCTGTGCTGCGCCACTCAGCCCATCATTGAGTCATCTACGGGGATGAAGTTCAGCTGCTTTCAGTACTTTTACCCCGAGCTGGCCTTCCACTTTAAGGTCGCCGGCCTGAGCATATTCAACAACAACTGGAGCAATGTCCACGACTTCACACCAGTGTCTGGAGAGAACAACTGGAGCTTGTTGCCAGAGGACTCATCACTTCTGGATTTTGTTCCGATGCCGGACCCTGAGTCGGAGTTCAAGTCCGTTCGAGTCTCTGTTGAGCCATTGCGGAGCATTGTTCCTTTGACAAAGGGAGGAAGGCGGAAGGACAGTGACGAGTCCTGCCTCTTTGTTTTCTTTGCTGGGGAATACACCACTGCGAACGCTCGGAAGCTGGTTGATGAGGTGAATGTCACCCTGACAGGAAGGTTTTCTCTTGGATTTGTAACGCTGGTAGAAGGAGGAAGTTTGCGTGAGTGAATGGTGACATGCTTGACGATTTTCACTCTCTGTATGTTTGCTAAATTGCAAACATATTCAACCCTGCTGAATAATCTGCTGTGCCTCAGTGTTGAAACATGTTAATCTGACTCCGGTCTTTCCTGTTTTTGTGTTTCTTCATGCTTGATTGTTTTTCAACAACTTTGAAATAACAATGTTTTAAATGCATTTCCTTAAGATCACAGAGTTATGCAATCATTCACTGCCAGTTTTCTAACGCAGTAGTCCCTCGTTTAATTCAGTTCAATTCAATTCAAAAATACTTTAGTAATCCCAGAGGGAAATTAGATGTTTTAACTCATCCTGGTTTCATTAAAGAGTTGTTCTAGATGCTGATGGCTGTGGGCATGAAGGATCTCTTGTTGTGGTCTGTCACAGTTAATCTGAAGAAGCCTCTGACTGAAGACACGCTGTTGTTGTATGACAGTCTGATAAAGAGGATGCTGAGGGTTGTCTATAATGTTCTTCATTTTATGAAGAATCCTTCTTTGTACAGTCATCTGCAAAGGTTCTAGAGAAGTCCCCAGAACGGAATCAGCCTTCTTTATGAGCTTGATGGTATTTTTTACGCCACTTGCTCTGGTGCTGCTACCCCAGCAGATGATGGCAGAAGAGATAGCTCTCTCTACAACAGACTTATTGAAGATAAGCAGCATCTTGCTGCAAACACTGAAGGACTTCAGCTTCTTCAAGAAGTACATTCTGCTCTGTCCCTTCTTGTAGACGGCTTCACTGTTGCATCTCCAGTCCAGTCTGGTGTCCAGGTGAACCCCAAGGTATTTATACTTCTCCACCACCGCCACTTCTTCTCCGACGATGGAAATAGTGTTGGACCTGTTCCTGTTTCTCCTGAACTCTAACACAAAGTGGTCCACCAGACCACTGCAGAATCATCTGAATATTTCTGCAGATGGCAGGAGTCTGTTTTGTACTGGAAATGTGAGGTGTACACATGTATGCATCGCACCCGCTGCCTTTCAAGTGAGTCTTTTAAGCTAGGAACATCTCACAATGAGAAATGACCTGGTTATTTGGTGAACCCTTAAAAATAACCTGAGCAATTTCATGCAAAAATAAAATCTCACATGACTGTTGTAATCTGTGTTGTAAATGACTGTCACTCACTGCCACACCAATTTTTAGCTCAACATCTGTTGAGCTATCTGCCACAGATATTGGGCTGAGTTAAAATGAATCAGCTGTAGATGCACAGTCTGTCCGTAATTACTTCCTGAGAATTTCTTGGAAATTCATTTGGCGGTAATATGAGATATTTTGCTAACAATTAAACAAGATTGACATTAGCAGTTACTGCCAAGATGTTTTATGTGTTGCGCTCAGTTTATCTTGGACAATGCTCAGCTTCTACCACACCGAACTTTAGCTCAGTATCTGTAAAGTTACAGCTATGTTTTGCATATGGTACGATCACTTAGGCATCCATCTTGGATCAAGTTGACTCCAAAACTTTATCAGTTTTAGATGTCAGCCCAGTGATTACTTTCTGAAAGTTTAATGAAAATCCATCCGCTGAGTCATAAAATGGCTTGCTAATGGTATGAACAAATGAATACACACATATACAGACACAGGCAAAAACATTATCGCCCTGCTATGGCAGACAGCAGTCTGAGTGATCTCAGTTTTAAAAATAAAAATAAAAACTTTCATGGAGATGACAACCGCAAGGCTCTTTCCTCCATTTGAACAAGCAAATTCAAAGCTTTAACTGTTAAGCGGATGTATTTTTCAATTTATTTGTCCTTTAACTTGTGCATGAGACAGTAGTTTACTTTGGTGCCGTCTTCTTACCCTAACACTATTTGAGGTGTTGTGCAGAATTGTGTGCAATGTGAAAGCTAAAAATCAGCTGAGCCCACCAGGAGTTGTCTCAACACACCAAGACGGCAGTCAGCACCGCTGTTAGTGAACGAAACAACAGAAAGTGGATCCTGCATAGTGTTGCATTCGGGCCTAAAATATCCGATCCGGCCTGAGCCCATAGGCATTTTTTCAGAGTCCGACCTGTCTAATTACCTGCAATTAGAGCCCCGAACTCGAAGCAAACCCAACATGTTATTTTTGTTAAGCCTTTACTGCTTTTGTAAACAAATCAGTTTGACACGATTGTTAAAAAAAAAAAAGTATTTCAAAGAAAGGAACATATAAGATTTCTTGTTTCATCAAATGGATATTAACCTACAAACATATAGCCTAAAAAAATCAACTGTAATGATAGGCTATTAAACAGATGAACAAAAATATTTTTAGAGCAAATTATTTGGAAAATATAGAATAAGGCTATTTTAATTGAACGTGTTTGCTTCGGCTTTTGTTGCTTCAGATGCTGCAACTTCTTCCACCGCAGATGACAGCAGGGTGTGGAGCGGGACACATGCAGCCGATGATCCGGTTGTCCATCTGAAGCTTTACTGGACTTTTTTTAATTTATTTTTTTAACCTCTTTTAACTGGCCGGTCAGCGGATCGAACTCTTCCACTTGAGGCAGAACCTCACCCTCGACCTGAAGAGAGCAACCCACTCTTTTCTGGTTGAGGACCATGACCTCAGATTTGGAGGTGCTGATTCTCAGCTCAGCTGCTTCACACTCGGCTGTGAACCACTCCAGTGAAAGCTGAAGATCACGGCAAGATGATGCCAACAGAACCGCATCATATGCAAAGAGCAGAGATGGACTCTCTCCGCCCCCTGCCTGCACTGAGAAATTCTGTACATAAAAGTTATGAACAGAATCAGTGACAACAGGCAGCCCTAGCAGAATCCAACTCCCACCTTGAAGGGGTGTGACTTACTACTGGCAATGTGAACCAAACTCTTGCACCGCTTGTACAGGGACTGAACAGCCCATAACAACAGGCCACCAATCCCATACTCATGGACCACCCCCACAGTGTACCCCAAGGAACACGGTCAAAAGCTTTATCCAAGTCCACAAAAACACATGTACTGGATGAGCAAACTTCCATGACCCCTCAAGGACCCCAGTGAGGGTAAAGAGTTAGTCCTGTGTTCCACGGCCTGGACGGAATCACATATTTCCTCCTGGATCTGAGGTCCAACCAAAGATCGGACTCTTTTGTTTAATACTTTCCAGCTCCATTGTCGCTTGTTGTGGGAAATTGCAAATCCTCAGATGTGTGAGGAGCAAAGCAGGGCAGGCGGGGCCAAATGTGCAATTGTTGCGCAGTGCGTCTCTGCCCTACACTGTCTTTTCACAGTCTGATTAACTTCTGCACTCTGTTTTCTTTTCTTCATCCTCAACAGTAAACTTACTGCTTACTCCTCTACAAGTAGATTAACACAATTTAAATTGTGCATTCTTATTTAGTTTTCTTTGTGCTGTATGATTTGTCAAACCGGTTTACATCCCCAGCCCAAGCCAGCCCACCCATCAAGTAGCTACAGAAGTTTGGCCTGACCCGGTCCAAATTTTGGGTCAGGTCGGGCTCAGGCACGAGCCAGAAATTGCAGCTCTAATCCTGCAGTAAGACAAAACCATGAGCATTTATTTTACCAAAGAAGGCTCCAAGATGAGTAAAGTTCCTGTTTTTGGAAATATATAGATATATATACATAGATATATATATATTTTTTTTTTTTTTCCTTTGATCCAGTGAAGCAATGATGGACAGAGTTGAACCAAACTAGACATAAAATGAAACCCCGATGAAGAAATCAGCTAAACTTATCAGGCCTGATCAGCTACTGCACAGAATCTGATCAATCTTGGCCCATTTATACAACATTCTTATTTCCCCCCTCAACCAAATTCAAAATGCAACTTTGCATCAAATATTTTTATGTTTCCGGCCTCCAAGAATCCCTTCCCATCAATTTCTGAATGTAAAATACGAACATGTTAAAAGGTTTGCTTAAACATCACTGAAGCTCTATTATGGTGTTTTACTGCCGTGCAAAAAGAACCTTTTGCTGCAGATTTAGAGAAGTGTGCTCATTAAATGCGTTTTGTCTCACAGGTAACTAACATATTTTCATGTTCTGTATAAA
This sequence comes from Hypsolebias martinsi, assembly GCA_031762355.1. Taxonomy (NCBI): domain Eukaryota; kingdom Metazoa; phylum Chordata; class Actinopteri; order Cyprinodontiformes; family Rivulidae; genus Hypsolebias; species Hypsolebias martinsi. Next base: position 20,995,624 of record JARVGQ010000759.1, on the reverse strand, counting down.
GTAATAATAACAAGTTTGACTGGAGCAAACTGCACAGCAGTGTTTTACATATCTATTAGATTACATGTAATCAAAAGTACTTTCACAGATGAAAACAAAAGGGCGTGTAAAAGCATCTTTACTGGGATACGTGTGGAGGTTTTGCACACCACTTAAGCATCTCTAGGACAGCTTTACAATCTGATTTGCCACAGTAAATTGTTTACAGACTGGGAATCGGCAGCAAAAGCAAATATGCGACACCCTACACTGATTGTAGCCTGTGTTTTATCAGTGCATCTGCTTTGGAAGGCTCGGTGGAATCATTAGAAGCCAACATTGCTGCTCCTCCTCGGGTTTAAAAGCTATTCTCTCAGTGAGCCACCACAAATGTCTCTTCTTTAATTTGCTTGAAAACCAATGCCACTTTTATTCACCACTGTCCTGCTGAACCACTGATAGGGTTTCTTTCAGCACAATGGCAATACTTTATGTTTAAAACCCCCTTGGAGGCAGTTGGAGGTGGAAATTGCTCGCAGGTGCGTGCTATAAAATGGTAACAAGGACAGACGGACACAAAGCGCTGTTTGGGTGCTGTGTTCATGAAAGGCCAATCCGCTGATTGAGCTGTCACATTCACAGATGCAGCAATAAAACTAAGCAGAGCAATTACTGTAGCTGGAAAGGTGGGGGGGCACCCACAATATGTCCTCCCCTAAAATGCCCTGATGGGAAACTATGAGCCTAAGCAAATGTATCTGCCTGTAATAAGTCTGGGGGTGAAAAAAAGCACTAATGGGTCCAGTGTTCTGATGAGCAGAGCTACATCTCAGTGGATGGTAATAAATCTGTGCAACTTCCTCTTTTTTTCCTTCCTGTCTCAGACTTTCTAATCATAGTGCCCTCGTTGGAATATTAAAGTACAGCACTACTATTAAAAAGCACTTATCAACATTTTTTTTTTTTAGCAGAGGGTAGATCAAAAACAGGATTTAGAAGAAAAGAAAAAAAAAAAAAATCCACTACCTGCATGTGTTGTGTGGAGGGTAACATTGTAATTGCTCTTTTTAAACAGCCACATTGCCATCTAGTGGACAAACAGATTAACTTGAGAATTTAGTTGTGAAGTTCATACATTTTTATTCTAACCTGTTTCAATACAGCACATAACACTTAATGAAAACTTCCAAAAAATATTGCTAAAATTACAAACATATTAAAACTGGTTCATGCATTTGGCATGTCTAGACTGGACTATTGCAATGGTTTATCTGGGTGTCCAAATATATTTTTTTCATTCGACCTTTATTTAGGCAGGTTAATCTCATTGAGCCTCGAGGACTCATTTACAAGAGAGACCTGGCTACAAA
>JARVGQ010000759.1:20712802-20726434 GCA_031762355.1 Hypsolebias martinsi | reverse complement strand
AATGTGTAAATGTGTGTTAACTGACTCACTGTTAAATGTTTTTATTGTGTGCTAAATGTGTGCTACTATTAACTGAAGAAACCATGCTTTATATATTTTATACTGCTTAAAATTATAATTTCCTTAAATATTAATTTATGGTGGTCACGGACACCATTGGCCATGCACTGGCTTCGCCATTGCACCTGGTGAAAGATAAAATTGATTCCTTTGCTTGTCAGTCACTTACAAAAAACAAAACAAACAAACAAAAAACAATAAATCTACCTTTGAATATCTCGCACCAAAGAACATTAAATTTTAATTTAAATACCTGTTAAATTCCAGTAAAAAAAAAAAAAAAAAAAAAAAAACTTGTCTTGAAAACTACAAACATTAACAATTCAAATCCTTCAGTGACAGGGGACATCAGTGTACCGTTTGTTTACTCGTACTATCCTGTCAAAATTTAACAACATCTGTGTTGCTGTCAAATGCATTACAGAACTGGGTAAACATGAGATAGTTATATTTTAAAAATAAAGCATAGTCCTATTTTGTCTTCTGTTAGTATAAAAGTTGCATCTAAAAAAGTTAAGTGTGGCCATCTGGACATTCAAAAAAACAAAACAAAAAAAATGTTGAAACGTTTCGTCTTTCATCAGAAAGACTTCTTCAGTATGCTTGGCCAGACTGAAGAAGTCTTTCGGATGAAAGATGAAACGTTTCTACATTTTGTGTTGTTATGTTTTGTTTTTTGAATGTCCAGATGACAAGACTTAGATTTTTCTACCAGGATTATTGAACATGCATTAGTATAAAAGTTACACTTATTGGAACATTTAGCTTCTTTTGCTTCAAGGAGGTATTTATTTTTAGGTAGACAGCAGATAATATGTGCTGTTAACTTCAGCACAAAAATTCCAGCATATTTCAAAGCAAATTTGCTGAACACCTGCTTCTACTCCTAATGTACAGTGATAATAAAGTGAATGTGAATTTGTCTGTTCGGAAATGCAAAGTGCAAGCTCAATCTTTGATAGTGGATTGAAATCACAATTTGTATATTGACCCGCCCAGCGAGTTGCCCTGATCAGTAGCTGAAAAACAATGCACAATCTCTTCTATTTATTTTTAGTTAGTGGAATGTTGGTACCAGTGACCAATTCATGCTCTGTACAAGTAAGGATTAGTTGGAATGTAGCGACATTGAACACTTTACATGCTCATTAATTTTTATACAGATATTATGTGTGTCCAAAAGCTTTGCCAGATTACTAGAAAACAGGCCAGCAAAGGGCCCACGTGGTCAATTTACTGCCATGCATTCTTGCTTTATTGCACATGTTGAACTGAGTACACAAAAAAGCAAGTATTTAAGGCCATCATCCTTAGTTAAAATCTATTTCCTGATTACACTTATTGAGGCTACATCACAGAATTTCATCTGCCTTATGGGTTCATTATAATTAAAAATAGGTTATATGGTAATGTGTTTTCATGATGTAACTTGGTACCTCACCTCATCAGACCTTTTACAAAAAAGTGCCTCTAGCTCTTATTCACGTTCTATCTCAAATTATATTCTTTACCTGTTTTGCTTCAAACAAAAAGGATAAATAGTTCTTTTTAAATCAGTAAAAGACACTTGCTAGAAATAAAAATGAAAAAAAAAAACATTAAAAATGTATACTAACATGAACTCTAACAGTGAATACATGCCTTGATACATGTCATAAAGAGCTCCTATCTGCTCTGACAGTAAAGATAATATGCATGATTTTTTTTTTTTTTTTTTTTTGCCTTTGGGCTAAATCCAAAGAGCATCACATAACTTTATTTTAATTTGGATAAATTCTTGATAAGCATTTGTTATGTTTTGTTGAAAATACAATACTTTTCCCACATCTTTTCTTCCAACTTGGTTGTGAATCAACTTCACTTCACCCCCTCAAAATCTATTTTACAGCTTTGCACTACTATGCAGCAGTAAAAATGGAAGCAAATTATGCTCTTTAACTTGTGAAGGACGTGGTTATTGTGTGGTAGAGCAAAGAGCATTTAGCCTGGGGGCTTAAAGTAGCACCAATCAAATGGATAGAAAAGTACTTTATTGGTAATTTGATTCCTAGATACTTACCACTTTGTAGTTTAGCCACAGACAGTTCGTGTAGATCCATCTATTAAGGAGAGCTTTGATTTATCATGTGTTGAACTGGCTCATGTTGAAGAGGAAAAACCCACACAAACCACAAATAGGATGGCTGAAGTCATCAAACTTCCCAATTTTTCCATCATTTACTGGCTCAGTCTTTCCATTCTTCAGTTTTAACGACTGATAATGTATTTGCTTGTTGTGGCTGCTAACAGTTTAACAAAACAAAAATCCTAACTGGAAGAATGGTTGAGCGAAAAACTGGAGTCAATAACAGGTCAGATGAGAATACAGTAAATTCAAAATATTCAGCAAAGTACCAGAGCTTTGTCTTATTTTATTCTTAATTTAAGTGAATTATAAAACTCCAGCTATGAGCTTGCTGTTAGTTGCAAAGCAACTCTACTTCTAGTGTACAGTGAATGCAACACATGTTTGAAGTAAAACAAAGGAGTGAAAATTAATATAGAGTGAAAAAGTCTTCACCAAGCTCAAAATGTAACATAGATAATTGCTGGAAATCAAAATTATTAATTGAATGATGCCTAGCCAAGGTTTGAAAATGTGCACGAGCTGCGTTCTTCATAGATTGTGAGTTTGTAAATGCTCACAAAAAGCAAAACAATCCGTTTTTAAAGTTGGGAGAGTGATAGTTTTAACAATATGCTCCTGTTAGTAGGTGTGGAATTCAATTAATCTTTTGACATACCTCTGAAGTGCTTTGTCAGCAAGCCACTGTGAGTTTGCAAACCAAGCCTGACTTTTGACTAATTGCAGTCATTTAGGAACAATCACTGCTACAATGTATTGGAAATGTGCAGCCTGACAACAATTTCACCCCCCCCCCCCCCACTACGGTCTAGTGACCAATTTTAGAGCTGGAGTAAAGAGCAAACTGAGGCTAGAAAGCTCAACTAATTGGAGCAAGGTGTGGAAAATATTGTAATTAGAGCCTCCTTTTTTAGGTTCAGTCAGGTTTTTTTTTATAAGCAAAAAAGGGTAACAGTCGCTTGAACAATCTGTTATTTTATCATTTTTCCTCAGCATCAAAGTATTTCAGCCCATCCCCCTTCCCTCTGCTCTACAGCGTGCTCACAGAACAAAAAAAAAAAAAAAAAAGAGACTAACCTGTCCTTGCCACCTTCCAAGTGGCTGCGTTTTTGATGAAGACCTCTGTCACAGCCTCCTGGGCACAACAGGAAGGCCTATTACAGCCAGAAGAATGCATGGGAAGGTATGAATAAAGGAGAAGTGAGTGTACAAGAAAGTCGAGTAGTGAGAGTAGTAAATATGAGTGATGGGAAAAGCCCTTTGTAAGGTGAACTAAGGGGCACTTAGGGACTTGCCGTATACATTGCACCTGTCTTATCATCATTTAACTCTTATTTGTTGGCCGTACTAAACTGTCAGCAATTCCCTTCCTTCTTGGCCTTTACCTGTAAAATATCATGGAAATGCTGACAGGCTGCCAAACAAAGACCTGCTGCTTTTTCTTGACTTTTGACTTTTTTTTTTTTCTTTTTTAGAACTATACATAAATACCAAAAGGTGCACGTATAGCTGCATTTGTGAAAAGTCCGCCATTGAACAGCAGTTCCACTTGACAAAAGATTCCTTTCTCTCACTCACAAGGAACTTTGAAATAAATACTTAAATGCAAATATATTTTTCTGTACATTCTCTTTCCTCATGCACGTTCCCACTGTTCCCGAAGTCTATTGGTGATGTTTCCTGTAATTTTTGTATTTTTTTTTAATTTATTTCAAGTCCAATTCAATTGTCTTTTGATGTATTTCTCACTCAGCTGAGCACATCATTAAACTCATCATTTGTGTGCAATTTGATGCAGTTTGCTACAAGGTTACATTTATATTGTAGTGAAGTTTGAGGCCTTGTAGCATTTCCGCGACAATCAGCCCCCCCCCCCCCCCTGTCTGTCTTTTTCACTCACCCTCAGAAATTGCTTTTGCAGTGATTGCACACTCCTGCTCTGTTCAGTCATGCTACATTTTAACTTCACAAAAGAGCTTTTCCAATTATCAGTAAGTTAATGTGATGGACATGGTAAGTGTTTTGTTTTGTTTGTTTGTTTGGCTGTGCTGATATATATATATATATATTTCTCAAACATGCTACGTCAAGGAACATTTGGAATGTTATGTCAGTTTACCAGATTGTGGTGTTTGGACATTTCTATTCATTTGATGGTTTTATTGAAGTGTGCTTTATTTTTTCCTGTCAAGATTAAATTGGATAGATGCAAAATCATGGGGCAAATCAACTTGTAGCTATCTCAAAAAAGCTAAGTCTGGTCCTCTGGACATTCAAAAAACAAAACAATGTCCAGAGGATCCTTAGCTTTTTTAGATTTTTCTACCTGGATTATTAAGCATGCATCAGGGAACTTCTAGCTATGTTGTTTTCAAAGTAAACAAAAATATGTTTTGCTACCTTTTTTAACAGGAAACCCTCTTTCTGTTGTAGAATAAACTCTTCATTTTTTTCTGACACAGACTTCAGACAGTTTCAGGGTTCTCAATGCTTTTCAGTGTACCGGGTCATTTTAAGACATTGTTTTGTCCCAGGAGCCACCCTCCAACACACACACTACTATCTACAGTCCATGCCCTTCATCACCTGTGAAGGTCTAATCTTATCTGCTGTCGTTGCATGGCTTGCCATTAATCACTCCCCAAACCCAATCAAATGGTGACTGATGGCTGATCTGGCCTTGCCCGGCCATTCCTCAGGTGCTCTAGATGGTTTGCTGGTGTACTATATAGTACAGATCCCATGGCTGATTATGACTCTTGACTGTGTGCATAAAAAGAGCATTGTCCTCTACAAGAGGCACCATGCACCATGTAACTCTATACCACCTAAACCTAAAGTTGAAATTTTTATTACATTGCTGCTGACACTGGCTCACCAGAAGCTCTTAGTCTGATTTTACCAGTTCACACTTACGTTTTTGCAGTGGCATAAAACATTTGTTTTGTTTAAAGAACAGTGACATTAAGTTGCCATTCATCTTTTTGTAAGAATTATGTCACATGTAGAATGAACATGACCAAGGTGTGTGTGCACTGAAAACAAATAGGAAGTGTTTTTGTCTTTTGAAGCACAGGAAATACATTGAATAAAGTGTAAATTGATCAACTACTGGAACTGGCCATTACTCAAACCAGAGAATAGTTGTTCATTCCATGATCCTTTACCAATCAGCATCAAAAATAAACCGGTTTTCCTTTGTCAGTCAAGGATAAAAAGCCCAGAGAGGATGAACTGTATTGGTGTCAGGAACGGAAACTATTAAAGTGGACATTTTTGTGTATTTTACTGCACTCATCTATTTTTTTCCAATACTTTTGCTTCACACTGTTCGTTAGCCACTCAACTGAGTGTCCCTCTGGTCATGACACAAGAACTGATCAGGGATGAAAATCAATACATGCCCAGTGCTGATGTCAAAACACAGATGGCAGGAGTCGGTTTTCTTTCCCCTGAAAGACTTGTTTTGTTTAATCTTCTCCTATGCACCGTTCTATCCAAATGACTTCCATGGGGAGATGTTACGTCTGTTTGTATTGATCTCCATTAATTGCTGTGACAGTGAATAAATGAAATTAAACATAAGGCAAAATGTGAGACAGAAAATGCCACTTATTTGTGCACACAATAAATGGGCACAACAGTGGTTAGAACAAGATAGGCATCCACATCCACACTCATTTGTTTTGTATGAGTTGTCATCAGCAAATGATCTTTCCAGTCGGCAGATGATTTGGCACCAGAGTACTCCGATTTTCATAACCTTTGGATGCCTCCTGTCCTTGTCCTACAGAGAACTGAGGACAAAGCTCTGCCCTATTAGAGATGAATAATGAGCTTGTTGGCAAAAGAGACGTTGCTAATGTTTTGTCCAAATATCTCAGATATGTCCCCAATGATAATGTATTCAGTGCCAATGCCAAACAGGTCTATATTTGAAGAGGTGATTTCATCTGCTGATATGACTAATAAGATCTGCAAAGGGAATGAGAAGAAAATATTTTCCGCTCACATTGGGAGGGTGCATGAGGACCACAATAAAAGCCTGGGTTGTTGGACTGTAATTGATGCTTTGCTTGTGTGGCGGCACATTTTTGTTTGTTTATTCTAATAGCTGTGAGGACCTGTTGGTCTATTAAGCAGGGAAATGGCAACCAATGCTCCAGGGAGCGAATCATTGATCTTTCTTCAGTGCTTCTTTCTTCACAGGTACTTGGGAGTGATTGAGCCAATGCAAGACATAATAATAATAATAATAATAATAATAATAATAATAATAATAATAATAATAATAATAATAATAATAGGCCCTGTGATGACTTGCGACCTGTCCAGGATGCATCCTGCTCCTCACAAAGTGATGGCTTGGCATGGGCACCAGTGACCCCCGCAACCAAAAAAGGAGGAAGCAGAGAAAAGATAATTAATGGATGGATGGATAATGGAAAAAATAATAATAAAAATAATAATAATAATAATGCATATATCATTATTATTATTATTATTATTATTGTTGTTGTTGTTGTTGTTGTTGTTGTTGTTATAAACCGAACAAAAAGGACAATGGCAAAGTTACTTCAATTCTGTGCATGTGTAGCACCAACCTACAGCTAATTAATGCATGTGTGGCCTCTACCAAGTTGTCTGGTGTAAAAGTGCACAGTCTGCTCTCCTTGTATTGGGCCCTGGAGGCCTAATGCTGCCTAAGCAGCACAGCCGTAACTCCCTTAAGCTGTGCATTGTATAATAACTTTAACACAGAAGCACACAGACAGAAACAGAGGTGGGCTATGTACTTGCTCACGTCACCTAATAATATCCATTGTTGCTGTGGTCAGTTGAACTTTTGAAGACCTTGCACATCACAGGCCAGAAATGGAGTAAGCTACCCCAAATACCAGTGAAGGTGTGCAGTGGACTACGTTAGTAGATTTAATCTAATTTCACTTGACTGTTTAATCAGTTATGTATGCATGTATGTATGTATGTATGTATGTATGTATGTATGTATGTATGTACATGCATGTATGTATGTATGTACATGCATGTATGTATGTACATGCATGTATGTATGTACATGCATGTATGTATGTATGCATGTATGTATGTATGTATGTATGTATGTATGTATGTATGTATGTATGTACGTATGTACGTATGTATGTTCATATGTATGTATCTACGTATGTACGTATGTATGTATGTACATATGTATGTATGTACGTATGTATGTATGTATGTATGTACGTATGTATGTATGTATGTATGTACGTATGTACGTATGTACGTATGTATGTTCGTATGTATGTATCTACGTATGTATGTATGTATGTATGTATGTACGTATGTATGTATGTACGTATGTATGTATGTACGTAGGTACGTACTAATGGCGTAATAATGCGTATGTATGTACGTATGTATGTATGTACGTAGGTACGTACTAATGGCGTAATAATGCGCATGTATGTACGTATGTATGCATGTATTTATGTCAATTTTCTGCAAAGTTATCTATAAAAATGGAAAATATATAAAAGAAAAAAAAAAAAAAAGAAAGGAAAAGAGACACATCATAAGCACTGGCTTTTTGGGAAGGTCTTGTCCCCTTTTGGTGATCCAAGTCAGAAAGGTTGGCATCAAAGTCAGCAAGGATTTTCCACTTAAAGATTTCAACATTTAACTTTTCTTTTTAAAATGAAAGCACTCACAAAGCTTTTCCCCAGGGTAGATTATCGGTCTGTGGAAAATGAATAAATGAAATAAATATATAAGAATAAAGAGAAATCGTTGAACAGTAACACTCGCTTTACACCACCAGCTTTCACACTTGGTCCCACTTTTGTTTTGTTATTTCTTTTTGAAATGTCAGTTCTTTAGGGCAACAGTTCTAATTTTTGTTCTGCTCAGTGTAAGTAAATAGTTCTGACTGTGAGTTTTTGTTCACCGATCCCAGGAGAGTGGCTTGCATGCTCAGCAAAGAGACCTCTCACTGCAACCTCCCTCTAACATATTGATTAGGAATGGCTATTGGCGCTGGCCCTGTGAATAAAATGCTGCTCTACTGGATTCAATCCCCCACCGGGCAACTGAATGACGACACAAAACCTTTTACCCCCCCCCCCCCCCCAAAAAAAAAAAAAATGCTATTTAGCTGCTAAGTTGAATGAAGCCTGTAGCAGGCACAGAGGAGGACAAAAATTGAAATGTCACTGGTGGGGTTCACGACTTCTGAAATGTCTGTGTATCTGTTTTTCTCCCTGTCACTCACACGTTTCAGCATCCGCAACAGACCATGGAGCAATCACAATGAGATGCTTTATAAAAACCAAAGGTAAACCGTGTTGTTTTCAGACTCTACGCTCAGAGTCATTTGTTGACATCAAGGAGAGGAGGAAGCAGCTTGACATGTGCATCTGGAGACATTTCCCTGCTGGAAGCAATAATCCCCCTGACATTTGAAATTACTGGAACATGAAAAAAGACAATGTTTATACAGATTTAGGGTACAGAGTGAGCAACGTTTTGTATCAGCATGATAGAAACAAGCATTTCCTTTTTTTGTCTTTATGACTTCAATTGTGTGATGAGGGAAAAAGACGTCTGCATAATTTCATACTTCCAATTGTTTTCGTTTAAAAATATTTTGTTATAAATGATTGCTTTTGTAATCATCATCATCACTTCACATAATTATACTTACTATGTCCATTCATCTCCTTACATGCGAACAGGCACTAACATTTTGGTCCACCATAACCTTTCATCTTAATGTTGTGCTGTACTTCATTTCTTTATTTTATTTTTTTTTTCCCTGAGCCTCAGAATGACTTTAGGTAGGCAAGTGGTTTCCCATATATCATTTGTTTATTTAGTAATTAATTTATTTGTGTATTAATCTATGAGCTATGTATTTAATATTAAATAATGCACAGTTCTCTTCATGAGATTTATGAGAAACTTCAGGCTTTCTCAGTGGTCCTTTGTTTTCTGTTTGGTTGGAATATAGGGCAGTACAGTTTGAGTGCTCTTGTCTGAGACAGTTTGTGTGCTGCTATTTCGTAACAGTTTTTTGCGGCAGCTGGGATTTAGGAGACCTTTCCTGGGTAATGTGTGAGCTCCTGTCAACCCCTTCACTGGTGAGGAGACATAGGAAGGGTCAAGACAGTTATAGAGAAGTGAATGCTCAGAGGAAGAACGTTTGGGGGAAATGGAGCTGCCCAGGAGGCTGGGCTCAGTATCACTATCTGGAGTAGCACAGCCACTCTTGTCCTCTTGTAACTCATCTTGCTCCTCCTCGTCATCATCATCATCACAGCACAATGCATGGTACAGAATTTTATCACTAAAGCGAACTCTCTCTCTTGTGCCAGAAGTACGGGAGGTTTTTTGGCTGTGCGTGGAGCTGCTGGCCTCCTCACTCGATGAATCTGGCGTAATAATGCGTGGCCCATTAGGGATGGGAAGCCCGCCGTTCATCTGGGAGTACACCGAGGCAGTGCTGGGAGGTGGTGTTGGAGTCTGGGTTTGAGTGGGGATGGTCTCATGGCCCAGCTCTTGTCGTAGATCGCCTGGTTGTTCACTAAACCTGCGAGCAGCTGCACCCGCAGCCTCAAGGTAACTGCAAAACTCCCAGCTGTCAGAAAGCACATCTGTGTTGAGGAAGTCCAGTCTGAAGGCTTCTCCCAGACCCCGTTCGCTGCTGGATGTGCTGCTAGCTGTGGCCACTGTCCAGTCATCTGGCTCCAGGTCAAAGTCAAAGTCAGACGTTAATTTATCGATTTGACCCACCACCTGAAAAGGAGGAGAAACACACATGAGAATAAATAAAAAACTGAGAAATTTCAGAGAAGTAAACATTACACTTTTTTTTCTTCTTTCGGCTGCTCCCTTCTTCAAGGGTCGCAACAGCAAACTGTCATACGAAGATGTGGGAATTATTTTTACACTGGATGCCCTTCCACACACAACCGCAGACCACCGAGCTACCACAGCCCTCTGTGTGGAGCAGAGAGCTGCTATCTAGGGCACCCAGGGATTAGATGGTAGGGGTTAAGGGCCTTGCTCAAAGGTTTAAAGTGAGGCAAATGAGGGTGGAGGCAGGTGTGAGAGAAGGAAACATAAAATAAAAATGCCTTTTACTTTTAGCCATGTTTAAAATACATGTAGGTTAAATCTACAGATAAATGTTGTCTGCCCTCTTTCAATTCTGAAGGTTTATGTTTCAGTACATAATAAATATGACCCGGTATCTACCATTTTCTTAAATAATTTAAATTCAAACCTATTTGTAGTAAAATACAACACACTTTGCTGTGTCATTATTTATTAAACAAAGAAAAAGCCAAAATGAAAAAAAAGCTGTGTGTGAAAATTGAAGTCCAGCCCTATGAGTCAGTAGATTGTAGACCCACACTGAGAAGCAATAAATTGCATTATCTGTATTCTGGGTGACAATAAGTTTTGAGAAACGTGTGGAGAATTTTAACCCACTCCTCTTTTTAGAGCATTAGTGCATTAATGTTTCCAGGCATTTTTTTTTTTTTTAATGGACAGCTCTCTTAAGGTTCTACCACAGCAAACTGAGGTTTGGACTTTAAAAAGAGGTGTCCAACACATTCTTTTTTTTTTTTTATTATTTATTTATTTTTTCTAGATTTGCTGTTGTCGTTGTTTAGAATAATCAAGTTTGCATGACCAGACTGTCTGACATAGCTGGCCTCACATTTGATTCCAGAAAACATTGGGATATGTGGTGGTGTACATTATGGTTGTGTATCTAGTCTTTGGTTTCATTTTTCCAAAAGACTGCTCTAGAAGTCTTGAGGGTCATTCCAATTGCAACTTTGCAGACCTAAGTCATGCTGCTGTATTATTTTTAGAGATAAAAGGCTTTCTCCTACAACCTTTCCAAAAAAGTCATGCATGTTCAGTCTTTTTCTATTTGTACTGTTAAAATTTTTAACATCAGCATGCTAAGTGAAGCCTGCAGAGCATTAAGTCTAATACACGACACCTCAGTCTGGGACTTGAATACCTTCTGGCTACCTTGTTGGGATTTCTGAGGGAAAAAGGGTATCAAATCTGGGGGGGGGGGGGGGGGGATAGCCAATCTACTCCTCGAGCACTTTTGTACCATGAAGTGAAATTGGGCTCACTATTATGATTAAGTGATAATATACATTGCACATTTGATTCATTGGTTAACTGGTCATCATTAACTTCACACAGACTCTCTCACTGGTACATTTTTGTCTTTGAATCACTTCTTGGTCTGCTGCCTTCATACATCTCTTCCTACATGTCACTGTGTGAATGCAGCTACATCGTGCACTCTCAGGACATTATTACCTGCAGTGTTCCCTCAGTGCGGACTGAACTAGGCAAAAGGGCCTTCTCTTACTCTGCTCCCGTAACCTGGGACACCTTGCAAAAAGATTTGAAGCTCTTGACCTTTACAATGGCTTCAAACAACTAAGTTCCTGACATGTTCTTCAATTTATATGCTTTATTTTATGATTGTCTGCTGTCGGCTTTGTTGTCTACTGTTGTAATCATTCTTTGTTAAAAAGAAAAAAAGCAGGTCTCTCTTGTAAATGAGTCATCGAGGCTCAGTGAGACTAACGCATAAATACAGGTTGAATGAATGAATACAGTCTGTGTGACCCACCTGAGGAATTGAAAAAGAACAGAGATTCATTACAGATAGAAGATGAGAATGATGCACATCAACTTCACATTTATTACGAAAAAATAAAGTTAACTATGAAGAAGACCGCTAAACGGAGTTAAATAATTTTATCTGAAAAACCACACAAAGAAGATTTCCATCACACATTTAATGCTCTACATCAACACAGCAGAGTTTTGCTCCACTCCTCTTTTGGTTCCACAGTACTTTCATCGTCTCTGAAAGCTCTCATCTTTGCAGGAGGTAGCCAACTACATTTATGATCTTTAGAATGGCCAGAGGCAGCATGGAGACGGAGTGGTCTTTGGCCACAAGCCATTCAGCTTAACTATTTTATGAAAGAGCCTTTAGATGGAGTATTTTGTCTTCAAATTTCTCTGAGCATTGCAATGTCTGACCTTTGGGTGAATTTGCTTTACTGTCCACTTCTGGAAAAAATGGCAACAGCCTTTAATGTTTTCTACTTGTGAATAATCTTTTTTTCTTTTTCTGATAGACTGCAAGTTGTTTAGAAATAGCTTTGCAAACTTCTCCAGAAAAAAAAATAAAGGGCAGCAACAACTGCTTTAAGGTCATTAAGGAGGTCTTCCCCCTTTGGCATTCAGTCAACACACACCTGAATGCTCCAGAGCAGCAAACGGACATCGTGCTTTTAAAGAGGTGGTAACAGTTGCTTATGATGTCAGTCAAGTGCATCTGATCAGAAGCATTTTTCTGCTGCTTCCCCTCTGAAATACTGTAGAAGCAGCAAGAGCACACTTAGTTTTCTTACATATTTTCCAATTGGTTTTAGACTAAACAAAATAATGACTAGGATGGATCTAAAATTTAGAACCTGGTAAAGACCAGTCCAATTTTTATTATGTCCTATAATGTGAAACCCCTAGAACTGAAAACTAGTGGACTTTTATTTTGCCTATGACTGTAAGTTAGAGTTTCAAACGTAATTATTAGTGGTGTAACGGTACACGTGGGTGTACCGAACCGTTTCGGTACAGCACGTTCTGTTTGGTCCATGTGCGTTCCGCTTCGGTCATTTTTTTTCCACTCACTAAATTTTATTAACAAGAGATTATGCGCTGCAGAACAAAAAAAATCCTAAGCATGTTTCAGCACGGCGCTTATATTTTGCAGCACGTTTAGCATTAGCAGCCTAGCTTCTTGATGCGGTCTCGCTAGGGAACATTATGTCTTTCTTGTTAAAAGACGTGAACAAATCCAAAGCTGTGTGTCGACGTTGCATCACGGAGATTGGATCTGCAGCAGACAACACGTCTGACTTGTTAATGCGCTTGAAACGACATCATCCGAACATGAACGTGTCTTCTACAAGCAAGAAAAGCAGCTTGTTGCAAAAAAACGAACAGCAGCATTTAAACAACCTTTATCAGGTAATTCAGATCAGTCCAGAGCAATAACACAAACTGTAGGAGTTTATAAAGCTCTGGATCTACGGCTGAATGTTGTTGATGCGCCGGCTTTAAATTACTTGAGCGCTGCTACGACATCCATCATGTCAACACTTCAGTCAAAAAGTTCAGCACTTCATGAAAAAGTTAAAACTGATACAGGTGACCCCCGGTTTCCGGCGTTCCCGGTAACCGGCGTTTCACGTATCCAGCCCCCCCCCCGCCCGTGACGTCATCGGCCGAAACGGCAGAAATTTTCATTATTTTCTTAGTTTTTTTGGGTTTGTTAGCAAGTTAACTGCTCTAAAATACATTTTAGAGGTACAAAATGTATGCTGGCGGTGTTT
>JARVGQ010000759.1:20659300-20669395 GCA_031762355.1 Hypsolebias martinsi | reverse complement strand
ATATACAGTGCATCCCGGCACAAGAACTACACTGGCTTGTATCTCTTGTGCTGGTCCCTGGCCCGGGTAAATGGTGAGAGTTGTGTACAAGCTGTTTTTAATCGAATCACAATTTGTTAAATGTATTCATTTCAATGCACTATAAATAGTTTCTAGTGTTTTTGTTTTTCCCATTAAACTCCAACCTTTCATTGCAGCTCAGCGCTTTCTGGGCATGGCATTAGTGCAGCTGTCCAGAGCTGAGAGTATGGGCTAACCCCACTATTAATACAGGACAAGCAATCAATATGCCACTGGCATTTCTAGGTTTTCTTTGCCTGCCATGCTTATCTTAATAGGAGAGTGCTATATTTTCTTTTACAGATTGAACTCATATATCATTACCCAACAATTACAGCCCAATGCGCCATAGTGGAGTGAAAAGGCTGAGGGTCAACGTAAAAATAATAAAATGAAATAACATAAAATTAAAATGCAATTTCTTTTTACTTAAACATTTGCTGTGCACCTTTACAAGAGCCTTGTCATATAATAGGAAATTTAATTTATTGTACCCATTTTGTCACATTTTCTTAGCGTTACTGTGCTTTGTGTGTGCTCATAATAATCATAGTAATGTTTTCACAAACATTTGTATATTATTTTAAACAGCCATGTAACAAAATGACTCTCACAAAAAGCAGACTACTTTAGGGATGAATGTCTGTTTCACATCATCCCTTTCTACCAAATAAGTGTTCAGCAAATGCACATTTAGCCCAGCAATCCAGTCTTCTGTTATTCAACAGCAACCATGTTCAAATGCATCTAGTTAGGAGGCCAGTTGTACATAGGTAAAACAAATAATTGTTGTTTTCTGCTGCTATTAAGGTAAACATGCAGTATGGAATTTAATACACTTCATGCTAGAACTTCAGCAACAACCTGCTTTCTGAAAGTCACATTTGGACCCTGGAACTTGGTCGTTACTCTGATTCACAACTTGACCACATATCTCACCTTTCAACAGAAACTGGAACATGGTTTGCTTTTGATTTAAGCTTTGCATTTCATTAACTTTCATTATGTATTCAGATATTAAAATATATTTAGTTGCTGCACAGGACACCTATTATATACACCATGTCAACCTCAAACACTTTTCTGACTTCTCATAAACAAAGTATTTTCACTCTTAAGCTTCTAAATGAGCGCTACTTTCTGGAAGAGTCAGAGGGAGATTTTTTTTTCTTTTCTTCACACTAACCAAAACGCTTTTATTGGGTCGCACGTACAAAAAACAAAGCATCTTGAGGTGTTACAGCCTTTTTAAGTTATACCCCTCATTAAAACACTTCTCTTGGAAGAGTCTAAATTTGTGATCTTTTTAAAATAGAACATTTTAATGAGCTTTTTTTTTTTTTTTTGTGTGTGTGTGTGTGTCACAAATGGAGGAAGATGGAGGGAAGTCTGAATAGTAAGGACCTCAAGACATAAAAACCTGCAGTTGTGCTATCTAAATATAATTGCAGATTAAATGTGCATGCTGGTAAAATGTTTGTTTGTGCTCCTACGCCTGAATAAGTTTTATTTGGTTTGGTGCAAATGCCTATGAACCACACAATGTGCCGCCTATATCTCTGTGAAATCTGTTGCAGGGTTACAATGTTGTGCTCGCTTTCACTCAGTGGAACGGATCAAGGTTTGCTGTCTTACTAACAAAAAGGATGGTATTGACTTGTTTATTTTTTGCTTGTTCGTGTGCACATATTTTGGTTGTCATGCAACCATAAAGTGTCATAAAGTGTCATGTGTCTGAGTTAGTGCAACAAAAGTTTGCATCTCAATGACCAAACTTAAATTACCTTTCTAAAATGATATGTGCAACTTTATTTATCACACTGGTTCAAAGGTTAAATAAAGCAAGTGTAAATAATTTTAAATGTGCTAATTCCAGGGAATTTAATGTGTGTTAAGTTGTTGATCGCACATTAATCAGCAGCAACATGAAAACCTTTTTTGTCAATGTAGATTTGCCTTACGTGAGGCAGAAAACGGTGGCCCACCAAGGCATCAACAACCTGTGCTGTGCGCTGCACAGATGGTTTTCCATCAGTCTATTTCACTGTAATACCAGTTTGACTGGACCCTCTGAGCTTTTCTTCTTCTTCTTGTGCCTGGTTGGTGTTCTGTACCGACCTTCAGGTATTTATGCCTGCAGAGAGAACCACGTGCACAAAGGGTCATAACACCCACACATATCATGATGGGAAGTGAAAACAAAGATCCCGAGTGATGGCTAGCTCCTCTTCTTCACCACCACTGTTCTAAAGTAGGCCACATATATTGGAATCACCGACTCCCTTACTTATTTCCCTCAAAACTATTTGTCATTGCTTCCAGGGTTTTGCCATTTCTATCTGTGACTATCTGTATGGCGGTCGCCTCTGAGAGTGACAAAACCTGTCACAGTGCATCATTTTCACTCTCTCTCCCTGGCAAGCGGCAGGACATCTTTGAGTCTGCAGCACCTTTATCAGATATGGCAGTTCCTAAAGCTCTGTCCATAACAGCAGGCAAGTCTGAGGAGAGAAGCTGGTGACTTTACAGAGACCTATTTGCAAACAGAATCACTGGGAGACATTCCCCACAAGGCACCATCTGGCATCCACATATACCTGCCTCCGATGCTCCATCGCCACATCACCGGCTCTTCTATTTATAGCTGTTCTCTGGTCCACCCGCCCACACACACTGCTTCTTGTAAAACAGCAACCAAAATCTTGCAAACTGAAGAACTTCCTTCAGGCAGTCAATCATCAGGGCGACAGATGTCAACACATCTCCCTCGTAATGTGGGGATAACGTCTTCCTAACAGTCTGCCTCTGCTTACCGTAGAAATAAACAATCCTCTAGCTCCTTGGCAGACCTTGCAAAGATGGTGAACCCAGCAATGACCTTTGTCATTAGCTGAAGTCTTCTCATATTTTTAGCTTGACTGTGTAAGACCAAGTAGTGAGATCAGCTTTGGAATTGACTAAAGCACCTAAACTTTCTGAGGATGTTGTATCAATCTTTTCACCAAGGAAGGAAGACAACAGCAGAACTGGTAATGATCATGGAAGTCAGCAGTCAGCTATCATCGAGCTGTCAAGAGTTATCAATAAAACAATTAGTGTTTCATCTCAGAGAAAGGAAGGCTGAATCCCCATCGTTGGCATCATGTTCTTGAACATCTATTCCCCAGTGTATAGTCTAAATTAACACGTGTGCATGTGCACGCTTCTTGCTGCATTTTTAGGCATCATATGACTGCATTTCACAGTCTTATGGGAATACATGTTTGATTGCGTTCATAAAATACCTACAGGACAACTTTAGTAAACTAAGATTTAAGCTACTGCCAAGCTAATTGCTTCTAGCGATAGTTTTTTTCTGAAATATGTTCATTTAGTCTTTTGTTTCTGTTAATACACAAACCAAAATGTTGATGTCAAATTCAAACTTTGGCAAAATTCCACTGTAAAAAAACAAATCAACTACGTTACGCATTGAGGCATCTCTTGTTAGTTCAGAAACATATGGGTTGCTTGAAAGATGCAATACACACGGTATGTCTTTCACTAAGTGCAATATCACACTTACAAAGTACTTTCCTCTAAACAACACTTTGCACTACACTGTGTGTGGGCCACTGGACAATTTTAAGCAGTTGTGTTTACAAGGAAAGCAAGTTGGTGTGCTGGGAAGCTGTACCTTAGTCATACACTAATGCTTACAACAAGATAAACAAAGTAAATAAAAAAAAAAACACTGATAGTATTTTATAGGACCAATTAGGTTCTTCTTCTAGTTTAAGGGACATTTTAGATATTAATGTTCTGAATGTAAGAAGACTGGTGATACATTTTTCCACCATGCAACCATTGCCAGTATGCATGCTCACAAAACTATCATGTACAACTTTACTGATATTAACTGACAAGATCAAATGCCTGCCCAGTGACAAGGGAGAAAGTGCAATCTCAGAACAAAACATTCTGAACTGTCAAGCTGGTCTAGTTTAGAGAATGTAAATGAGTAGTGAAGCAGGAATACAGTCCATTCTTACAAGAATCACTCATCTATCAGACATGTTCCCGTCTGCTGCATTTTGCTTTGTTGTCTTGTTAAAAAAGCACTGTGGGGTTCTTTGCATTTTCCTGCAACATTAAAAAGGCCAATTACCACAGACAAATAAGAAATGTATGGTGAAGGTGAAGGAAAAGGAAGGCAATTTTCCATCTTTTCCTACTCCCTCTTCATCTTTTGCATTCTCATTTTAAATTGCTAGTCCATAAACAGTGGGCTCATTGTGCTGTTGACACAAGATGGAAATAGGGAAGAATAGAGACCTAATATTCTATGTAAAGCATATTCATCATTTCATTAAAGTTGATTTAGGCAAAAAATAGAAAATATGAAGTCAGACACAGCATGTAATTGGTTGGTAGTTATTATACAATCATGTCCTTGTACCAGTGAAAACTGTAATTGTAAGAATGCCTGACTAAGCATTTGTGACTTCTATTTTTTTTTTTCCACCTGCATTTTTCTGTGACACCCTCCTTCATATTTTCAGCTTACCTCATGTTCCAGTTTGCAAGTCCATTGACGTAACAATCAGGGCTTTTTAAAGCACATTTTTATGTCCGGTCTACACTTTTCACACATTGTTATACAGATCTGAAAAGAGGCCACATTAATAATCCATGGATTCTGAGTCCATGCGTAAATGCAGTGCCAACGTACAAGTGCAACTCCTTAGTTGGCCATTCCTTTGACACCTTTCAGAGTTTCTTTTTCTCCCTCGCTCGCTCTGGCAGCTGATCTTTGATTGATGACATCAAAAGAAGTGGTGAAATCTGGGGGCTGGATGTAAAGATAACTGACTGGCTGAGAATGACAGTCTGTTGCAGAAAGTCAGTTTTCTGCAGCCTGAAGGTGGAAAGCACGAGGGAGCAGGAAAGAGAGACGATATCATGGGATAAATGAAGCCTAGCAGTTTGGTAGTGCGCATAGCTTCATCATCCCTGGATCACGTCTGGAGGCCATCATGACTGTGCTAATGTTGTTTCTTTTGAGGAGAAAAACATCACTGAGTCAAAATGATGTGCCCATATACAGTGGGCGGGGCCTCACCAGCAGCATTCTGTCTAATCAATCTTCTCCAGGAGGACAGACGAAAACACAACAGGCTCACGCAAAGATGCACACCCACAGTAGGAACACGGAAAAATACAGTATATGCACACACCCTTGTACACACACTGCCAAACTCACATCATCTGGCAGATACTCAAACACACGCACAAACACATGCATCAATCACTAGCTTTTCTCCTCCTTCAGATAAAAAGGAGGGAAAAAAAAAAACAGCAGTACAGACACAACAGATACATTTACAGAACGCCCCCAAATCAGACTGACTGCCAGGCTGGCTCATGTTACTTTGATCCTGATGGAAAATAGTGATTATATGAAATAAACAAAACAAACAAAAAAAGAAGTTTTCACACCTTACCTAAAGGATTTAAAGATTATTTATGGGACAGCACAAATCCTTACAACGAGTGTGGCAACTCTGACATCATAGCACAGATTTCACCTCGGTGACCTTGAATTTTATGCAGTAAATCTTTACCGAGGCAGAGAATGTGGATCGTGAGGTCAGTCATTGTGAAGACAAATGCGTTCTTCCGTTCTTTTTCGCAGCTGTAATTTATGTGTTTTTCTCCTTTTTGGTCGCAAGGTGATGGCTGCCAATAATGTCACAGCAGATGAAGAGTGGAAACTGGTGCCGAGGATTTCGTCAAGCTTGCCCTCTTTAAATAGCCCTGGATCTAATCTGCAGACAGCAGCAGAGTTCTGACAGATCCCGCCTTGGTGCCCCCTCCCACTAGGTGACGCATTCATATTTTTCCTCTCCTCTGCTCTGGTATTCACTCCATGGAGCACTTGGCCCCTCCAGCTATTGTCAGTTCTGTTCTCCATCCATGTCTGAAAAACCAAATGGATTTACAGGGTTTACTGTCAACCTCTCCCTTTTTCTGGGCTTATGAATGTGGCACCGTCTTCTATTTCCTCTTTTATTTCCACCCCATCCCTCCATGATGGCTTGGTCATTCTTCTTATTGTAGGAGTGCTGTTGTGGCACCGACTTTCTATTAAGCGTATCTTTCACAAGTGACCTCATAATAAGTCTTGACCTGAGTACGATATAGTACAGTCAGAGCTCACTATATAAACTTTATGAGGCTTTCACACAGTGCTTGCTGTTCTGAACACACCAGAGTGTTGTTTGTTTCCCAATTTTAGACAACAAATGTCTATATATTTAGAAAATTTATATTTTTAGCCCAACCAGCACCTTTTTCTACTTTGAAATGGGTTGTTTTTGAACATCATTTTTAGTTTTGGAAAGCCATGATAAATGATGTTTCCCTAAAACACTTATCAAATACTGTATATTTAAATTCTTAGACGACTGGCTCTTATTTACAGGTTTTGTTTCCTCAGCCTCCAACTCGTCAAATAAAATATTCAGTCTGGGAATAAAACTGACCTTTTATAAATATTAGTTTTCAGTGAATAGTTTTTATTATTTGGTTAAAAAAAATCAAAGCACAAAGATAAAAAAATAAAAATCCAATGACATATTTTGCACAGTCTGTTCACGCTGTATTTATGTGCCGGATTGCCTGCTCATCATAAAGATTATGTAAAATCATAAGTCAAACCTTATGAAACTTGGTGTAGTTGTGAAGCATAGGGAGAAAAAAATCCAATAAATTCCCTTTCTAGTAAAAAAAAAAAAAAAAGACAGAGATAGCCTTGGGACAGTGTATGCTTTACGTGGACCCTTCTGGCAATCTTCTACTTTTGAGAACTCATCCTGGAGCTGAAATATTTAGAGCCCTGCAACAGAAAATGGGGTATATGCAAAACAGCTTATTTATAAACAGCAGAAATGAGTTGAAAAAAGGACAAATAATTATAAAGCATGTCAATTATTTAGCTTTATCAAGAATAATAGTCATTAAAAATGTCCTTAATCACTTCTGGCACCAACTTTCACAAACTTTAATTCAAATCTTTCTTTTCACATTGTAGCTGAGTTCACTAATAAAAAGCATGATAGTTGTCAATAGACAGAGATAAAGATCCATCCAACCATCCATCCATCCATCCATCCATCCATCCATCATATTTTACCCGCTTCTTCTATTTTTATTGCTGTTGTGAGTATCACTGCTGCCCATGTCCAGCCATCATTGTTCGAAAGGACAGGGACACCCTGGACAGGTTTCCAGTCCCTCACAGAGACACATAGAGACAAATGAGACAAACAACCATTCAATCTCTCACTCACACCTAGGGAAAATGTAGTTATCAAAAAAGTCTAACATGCATGTTTTTGGTCTGTGGGAGAAAAATGGAGGATCTGGAGGAAACCCACGCATGCACGAAGAGGTCAAGCAAACTCCGCCCAGAAAGGTCCTGGGCTGAGATTTGAACAGGCAACCTTCTCACTGAGAAGAGGTAGTTTTACCAACTGAGTCACCGTGTCGACCTAATGAGCTTTCCATTAAAAACAAAAATATAAAAAGTGAAAGAAAAAAAAAAGTTTATTTGTATAGCCATTACAATATGCATCAGTTTTCCAGTTGCATATTTTTTTTAAAATATTTGCAGCCCTAGAGGGAAGAACATATCTGCAGGTCGTAGGTTGATCTGAATAGATGCATATGCAATAAAACAAAATATCCTCCAAGTTTATGTGCAGAATTGTACTGGATGACCAAAAGCTTTCTTTAAAAAATTTTAAATTAAAATTAAAAAATTAAAAAATCCCATTGTGAGAAGGCATAAAAAATAGAGATATTAATAACAAGACTAACATACACAGCATGTACTAACCATATACTATCCCTTTAATACCAGCATTATGCATGTATAAGTATGACCTGGGCATGGATGCATTGCAAACATGTCATCAGACTTTATGTTTCCATGACAACAGCTCTTATCTTTGACAGGGGTACTTTCTTTTACTACAGTATTTTAAATGGTAAGCTTTCTATAAGTTTTCCTGCAAAGTTTCCTCTCGTGTGATTTGTTTAGGCACAAGTAGCCACCTTGAGCAGACTGAACGATCCTACTGCAGCAGTCTTGACATGCAATATGTTGATTTGGATAGCACGTCCACGTAAATGCTGTATATACCACCACTCTCTATTCCACAGCGACAAGCCTGGAAATGAGCTAATCCTGCACTGTATATTTGCATCACAGATATGTTTTCCAGAGAAAGGTGAAGCTGTGTGTAATTTGCTGAGACAAAGGTGAAAGAAAAGGAACACAGTTATAATTCATGTTATTGTGTGATGACACGGTAAAATTCATTTCTTTGAAATATCCTTTCGCCCCTACTCCCTCTGTGTAAAATTAATTTAATACAAGCTGGAAGCATAAATCCTAGATTATTATGCTGTTTTCAGGACAACAGCAATGAACATTTCCATCTTCGTGGAACTGAAGAAAAGAAGGACACAGGGAAATTAGTTTTCTTGTATTATGCACGTAAATGCATTCTGCAGAATCGTCAGGATTCAGCAGTTTAGGTGTGCCTGCATATGTCTGTGTGTGAAAGTTTGCAACTGACTTAAAAGTGCAAAGGATAAGCCTGTAATAATTTGAAATGTCTCTACTTAAGATTTAAAAATGATTATAATAATAAACAATAAAAGTCTCCCTTGTTGAACCGCAATTATTTGCTACATTTTATAACAGTCATTGGCAAATTGAGCCACATGAGGAGCATGTTAGTGGAATAAGAAAATATTTGTAATAAACCACCCTGGCATCCCCCCCCCCCCCCCAACACAAATTCAATGTAAGTGTTCAAGCTGGAAAATGGCCAGTTGTGCTTGGGGTAATAGATGTGTTTGGCCAGACGTCTGTGAGGTGACCGTTGGCTGGCTGCTCGCTGGATAAGGTTGCAGATTGTAAGTGGACATGCACTTTGCTTCCCCTTGTGTGCAGTTGTCACTGCTTTATGAAGCACTCTGAATCTCCCTCCCTCTCCATCTGTTGCTCCTTTCTCACCCTCATTCTACCCTTCCTAAACCTTATTTCTCTCACCCAAACTTAGTAAATGTGCTGTCATGTGGCTGCCACATACATTTGGCGTTTATTCCCATACTCAAAGCAGGAATGTTTCTATTGAGTCAGAGGGAGATGTTGGACTGAAGGAGCATGATGAGAAGATGAATGAGGAGACAAAAGGTTTCAATAACAGTTATAATATAAATTATCAATAGGTTTAAACTTGAAGCTGAATCAAAGAAAAGGGGTGATGCACTGTGAACTGAGATTATACAGAATTGAATGCTAACTGCTAAATATTCACCCAGTGTGTCCTGGTTACAGTTACTTCTTATATCAGCACCGCTCTGCTTCATGGCTTAATTTGGCATCTGCTCTCATTTTTTTAGAGGGAAAAAAAAGGATAAAAAGAGAGCAAAACGGTGAGTTGCTGCAAGCTAACTTTTCTTGTCTAAAGAGTAACGCTTTGATGTCATTATTGAATGACTGATGAGAAAATTGCGGTGAAAATGTTACTGACATGACTGGCTTAAAAATTGCCATATTGCAATTGAAATTAAAATTGCCAGGGATATTGTCAAACATACTGTCATCTGCGCCTAAAGAAATTGCATGCACCCCCCACACCTATGTGTGTGTGTGTGTGTGTGTGTGTGGGTGTGTGTGTGTGTGTGTGTGTGTGTGTGTGTGTGTGTGTGCGTGTGCGTGTACGTGTGTGTGTGTGTGTGTGTACATATATATATATACTGTAATAATATATGTATGTATGTATAAATACATACATACATACATACATACATACACTCATGCGCACCCCCACACACACGTCTGTGTGATGTTCAATCATTGTAAAATATTACATTGTATGGCCTTTAAATGTTATATTTTTTATTTTTCATTCATCCTTTATTTAGGCAGGTTAATCTCATTGAGCCTCGAGGACTCATTTACAAGAGAGACCTGGCTAC
>JARVGQ010000759.1:20550387-20561800 GCA_031762355.1 Hypsolebias martinsi | reverse complement strand
TGTAAAACTACATATAATAAAACAAACGGTACAAGCCTTATGAATGTGAAACATAAAATAAACTGTGGCAGTTACAACACCTGCCCCAAAGTTTCTAAGCCTCATAAGAAAGCACAATTTTGCTTCCTCTGTCATGTTATTAGGAGTTGAGATTCTGTGCTGTTGTTTTGTGAATCTGGATGTCCAAGAACATTTTGTTACCTGACTGTCCAGATGTTGACAGTGCTCCATGGTGACTTGGTTTATGAAATGGAAAAAGATTGTCCTTGCTTTTAGAGTCCAACATCATCCTGGTCCATTCTTCTTCTTTTAATGTGTTAAACGTGGGATTTGCCACACAACTGTCCAATGATTTTTATTTTATTTTATTTATTTATTTATTTTTGGGGTGGGGGGGTGCACAAATACACCAGATAATCTGAGGTAGCAAACATAAACAAACCAATATGATCATAAAACTAGACTCTGTTTGACCTACAGCACAAGGCTGTTTGTTTCTTTACACATTTGTCCCCTTCTCTCACTGCAGCACTGTTTCACAAAATTTGAAAACCGTGTTATATTAAGAATGACAGTAAAACTATCAAAAAGAGGTTTCTAAATACCTTATTTTTCAGACTATAAGGCACACTTCAAATCCTTTAAGTTCTCAAAAATTGACAGTGAGCCTTATAATCAGGTGTGCCATGTGTATTGATTTTGGTTTGCTTACTGACCCAAACTGGATTTATATGGTTATTGTGAATGAGTTGAATAAAGTTAGACTTATCTGACTGTTTTGTTTCGCTTAATGCACCTTATAATCCATTGTGCCTTATAGTCAGAAAAATATGGCATCCTTAAAAACCTTTAAACAACATAGTGAAACTAAAAACTGTCAATGTCACTACTGACTGAAAAAATGTTGAACTGTTGTTGTTCAACTACTGTTCAAATACTGTACATTGTATAGTATGCATCACAATATACACAAATAAAAAGTCCTTAAAGTCCCAAAAGTGGTGAAACATCTCTTCACAAATTAGATATTTGTACAGCAGGCATGTGACCTGATGTGACTTCATACGCCTTTTGCCAGTCCCAAAACTCAGTCATCAACTTACCCTGATGCAAGCTCAATAATCCAGGTAGAAAATTTTAAAAAAGCTAAGTCTGGTCTGAATACAGCATCTTAGACTGAGGAAGTCTTTCAGACGAAAGACTGAATGTTTCTACTTTGTTTTGTTTTTTTGAATGTCCAGAGGACCAGACTTAGCCTTTTTTTTTTTTTTAAGATCAGTAATCAACAATTATTTTATCTGTTGTGAAAAGCAAACTGACTGCAAAAATAAATAAATAAATAAATAAATGAATAATAAATAAATAAATACATACACAAATAAATAAATAGCTAAATAAATAAATAGCTAAATAAATAAATAAATAAATAAATAAATAAATAAATAAATAAATAAATAAATAAATAAATAAATAAAACACAAACATCTTTTGGCATGTTTAATGTGAATGATGTAAAAGTATGTTTTACATCTTTTTTGTAACACTCATTTTCACATTTAAACCCTAAAAACCTAAAGAATAAATGCTTCTAAAACATACAGTATCTACAGAGAAACTAATATAAAATGTAGTAAACTGGCTGTTAATTGCTGACTTGCCTCAGAACAGGTTAATTCATTTTCAGTAGGTAATGGTACGGTCAGAAACAATGAACAAACATTAGCATGCATCAGTCTGTCATGTTGTAATTTGCTCTGATGTGACATTAAAATGACCAACATGGCCAAAGTGCATGAAAGTCAGTTTTATTAATAAATAATTGATGTCTTTATTATTCTTTGCAAACAACAAAGATGAGAAACTGTGTTGAGGTGTGCAGAGCCGTAGCATTGTCTTAAATGTTTTGTACTTAACTGTGTGAGCTAATCCCAACATTGGATTTTATTTACCTCATTTATCACTAAGTTCAATGCCACTTGAGTCTCTCTGTCGGTTCTGTAGATGCAGAGCTTTAACAGAGTCTAAGGGTAGTGCAAAGTTTTGGTACTGGAAATCATGTCTTTGAAGGCTTTTGTGCCTTACTGTGTAGAACAGTTTATGAATAATAAAATTACAAACTGTTTGGATAGCAGATATCCCATGATTTCATATATGTACATGTGCTGAGCCACAGTATAGTTTAAACTCTGCATCCACATCACAACATTGTCATTCCACTTTTGTTAACGTTCAAAGAATTGTGTTTGGTGATTTGGATTCTCACTCATTGCTGTGAGTCCTCTAGTTACGTCACATTAGCACTTTGTTAAGCACTGCTTGTTTACTTTGTACTTTCTGCTGGGAGCGGGCCACAGTAGCTCAGTGGTGAGTGCTGCATTCGTGTAATCCAGAGGTTGTGCATGCGAGCCAAGGTAGGATAAGGAAGGGCATTAAAACAGTTGTCAAATCTCTTGTGAAAAATCACACGCTGGTGTAAACTCTGCAGAGCCAAAAAGAAAAACTCCACAAACTTACTTTCTTTTCAAATGGGGCAAACGTGTATAATAGCATCCACCTACTTCCATTACACCTAATTTGCTTTAAAAAATATGTACAGTATGTGTGTATTAGGGTTTGAACAACTACATATTTTCATATTCAACATGATAGGGGGAGTGGTGGCGCAGAGGTTAGAGACAGTGGGCCTGTGATTGGAAGATAGCCGGTTCAAGCCCCGGTACCAACAACCTAAAAAAATGTGGGTGGAAAAAGGTGAAACACCTGCCTCCACCCTCATTCGCCCCACTCTGGGCCCCTAAGCAAGGCCCTTAACCCCCACCATCTGCTCCCCTAACAGGTCTCTCTTGAAAATGAGTTCTCGTGGCTCAATGAGACTACCTGTATAAATAAAGGGTAAATGAAAAAAAAGGAAAGATAAAAGTCAATGTTGACTAATCGATGTGACGTCATATGAACTCAAGACGGTAGTCACACAAAAAAAAAGTAATTTATTATTTACCAAAAAAAAAAAAGAGAACAACAAAACATTGGGAGCATATGTTGTGCTCTTACCATTTTATCATACTGCAAATAAGTCACAGGGAAACCAAAACTAATATTAAGCTGCAAAAGTTAGTTTTATTTTATTTAATCCATCCATTATCTTTTACCCGCTTCTAACACAGAGAGAATAATAAGATCACACACGGGGCTTTTTTTTTTTGCTAAAAAGAGTGTCATGCTAAGCTAAGGCTGCAAATACCATTGGAAAAAAAAAAAAAGGAAACAAAGAAACAGGAAGTACAGTTTGGGTTTCTACTTGGTTTGCTGCTCTGCTTCCGTGGCAGCCTGGCCTGCAGTACGAGGGAGAGTGAACAGTTCCGCTTTGCTTGTTGTGTTGAAAGAGAACAGGCAGCTCTGCCTCAGGTAAGGAAGCTCGGTGGTGCATTTGCATTTCCTTAACATCCTTATCAGCATATGCAGAGATCTGTAGAAGGCTTAGAATGACTTTTTGAATGACTGCTCCATAATCCTTGTCTGAAGAAGACTAGCAAACCAGGTGCAACGTTTTCAATTTTAAACAAAACTAAACCTGGTGTTTTGTCACGGTATTGACCTATAGCTTCTTGTCAGCATGTTGCACTAATAGACTTCTGGCATGATGGATAACAGACTGAAATGGCTGTCAAACAGCTAAAGATGTAATTTTTTTTATGAATCTAAGAAGTATGAATTTGCAGAGACAACATGCATGCGTTGCCTTTGACACAGCGTGATTGGTTTGGAAGCCTCAAGCATTTTTTTTTAGGGTTTTCTGACTAAGTCAGCATAGTTTGCAGATCTGATGTGCATTGCACTTATGCGTAATATCATGTGGATTTACAATATATTTTCATGTATTACAAAACGAGGGCTGTTTAATATATACTATTCATTACTCTTGAAGATCACCATTTCCATATTCTCTGCAGTCCTGAATTTAAATGAATTTGTTCCACTGCAGTTTTTCATCATATGAGACGACTGTGTCTGCATCACTCTTTTCCAGCAGGAATCTTTAACCTAGTCTTTAAATTGTCTTGTTATGTCAGCTCTTGTAGCTTTGATGGCTTCATTGACAAATAACATGCACAAAAGTTCCAACATATTTTGGGGTGTTGCAGAGTTGGGGGTAAAATGAGAGACAGTAGTGCAACAAAGTTATTTCCTCTCTGCATGACACAATTCATGCAAAGTACACAGTAGATTGTAGGAATGTCCTTGAACACAACTGAAAAGGTCAACATAAAACTGTTTTCTTTGTTCTAGGGTTGACATAGTCTCATATTCATTAAAGAAATAACTAAGGGAAGTTATTTATTTAAGGTATACATAAATCAGATGCATTTCTATTCAAGGATTGAACATCATTAATGGTGCATTTTAAAGTATCCTGTTTAATGCATTGTTTGGTTTAGAATTATAAGAGAAGGAAGCTTCTTTCATCTTTCCCAAAGTGCAAACATTTTGTCAAGGTTTTATCTGAATTTTTGTTGTTGTTTTTCTTGTGTAAATTGTGTTGTTCATAGGACACATATGTGCTTTAAAAATATACAAGTAAATGTGAACAGTACATATCTAAAGTTTATAACCAATTATGCACTAACTGTATTGTCAGTGATGTGTAACATATGATATTAGGCATATTAAATGTGACAGAAAATTATTTAAACTGCAGAAATATATTTGTTACTATCTTTGCCAGTTTGGCTCTTAGCCTTTATTTGAAATTTCCTCCTTGATACATTTGCATTTGAAAGGTCACATAGACATTCTCTCATGTCACAAAAGTAATATGGACACTCCTAACCCTTGAAGAGTTCAATAAGTTTGACAAATAAGGTTTTTTTTTCCTTATGAAAAAATAAAGTCAGTACAGGTAGTCCTCAACTTACGACGGAGATCCGTTCTCACGCGGCGGCGTAAACCGAATTTGACGTAAGTCGGAATATACGTAAATACATATGACGTACCTGTTTTACCAAGCGTGTAAACCGACTTTCGACGTAAGTCCATGGTGATGGCCTTCCTTTTCCTCGATGCACTGCCATCAGAAGAGTCCTCCTTGCGTTTTGGGAGCCATAATGAAGGGCTAATGAAGAGCTAATGGCCTACCGGGATGCTAGCGATGCTGCCCTCCTCCGTACAGTGCGTATTCCTCCACCGCTGCACCGCGTAACGGTATTCTTCCGCCACCGCGTTACGACGTTTTACATTGTAAAACCGTCGTAAAAACCAACGTAAAACTGACGTAAAACCAAACGTAACCGCGTAATGTGAATAAGGGAGATGCCATCGTAACTACGAAACGTCGTAAGACAGGTACGTCGTAACCCGAGGACTACCTGTATTTTGCAATGCATTGTGGTCTAGATATATTCATACCTAATTCTGGTTTGCTAAAATGCACTCAGTCTAAACCATATGTCAAACTCAAGGCTCGGGGGCCAACTAAGGCCCTTGTTGACGTCTTATCTGGCACCCAAGAGGATATGTGAAACACCAAATATTTCTATCTCTTGAATTTTTCCAGTAATCTTTGATTATGATGTCGAAAGCAACAGAGATCATCAACTGAGACCAATCAAACTCTTGTTGAGGAACCTGTGACCAAGAAAATATGTTAGGCATCTGATTTGAGTTAATGTTGTTTCTGAAACTAGATCAGTTTGAAAAAAGGTTTTAATTGTGGCCCCCTTTTGTAAGTGAGTTTGACACCCCTGGTCTAAACAGTTTTCATATCTAGTTGTTTCAACTGTGCTCTGTAGTCATTCAGACACACTGCAACATTACAGGTCGAAGACCTTTTGCTGTCACAATGAAAACAGCTGTATAACTAATATATGAAATGATTGTATATAAAAAAAAAAAAAAAAAAAAAAAAAAAAAGGTGCAAAGGACTAAATTACTAGAACTGAACACTAAACTTGAATACCAGAAATAGCAATTAATGTTTTGGGGCATGTGGTGCCCAATTTTGTATGTGCACATCAGTAACTGTAGAAGGTCAAATAAGAGGATTTACCATTTACACTACTTCCCTGTGTAATACTATCATGTGTCATGCAGGCTATGCAAAGCCCATGGCATCTTGACAAGCTATTGACTAGTATTGTTTTTGCTGAAACATAAATGTCCATCAGCAACAAGTGTATCACATTATATCTGGTTCCACTTGTTGTGCTTTGTTGATCCTGTTTGCATCTGTTTATTTATGGCAGTGAAACACACTGAATCAGTTTCTATATTCTGAAAACGTTTTATGAGAAACTTTTCTGGATTTTTTTATTTATTTATGTATTTATGTAATATTTTCATTTGGCTTAGGTTATTTAATTGTCTATAGGCAATTTATTTATTTATTTATTTATTTGTTTATTTATTTATTTATTTGGCAAAAGGGGGCCATTCTAGTCCTTCTAAACATTTGGAGAAGTTCCATCTTTAGCTTGTTTTTTTTACACTGCTGATACTGTATCAATTTATAGACCTTATAATTGCATTTACTGAGTTGGGTCCATTGGGTCTGTGGGTCTTGCTGGGTTCAGAGCATCCACTTCTTTACCTCAACAGGGGCTCTCATGTGACACAAGGGGTTGTTATTGATCTATACATAAGCGTATGTTGATTTTTTTTTTTTGAGCAATCTGTGTGTTTTTCCAGCAGCCAAACTATGAAGACTCCAAATATGCTGAAGTAGCAGCTGTCTAACTACCACTGCTGTCTGCTATGATACTGTATGTTCTTTTGGATGTGTGCATTGCAACGTATAGACAGAGTTGCATGAGACTTTGTCTCCTAGTGCTCTTTTATCTTCTTCCGTCTTTAGTACTGCTTGATTAAAAATATAGTTTTTTTTCTAAAATATGTTTATTTGATGCTCAGCATAAGTTAAACCACTCATCTGATGATAAAGACTTAATCATGGTAGTCTTGTTTACAACACTGCATAATGAACAAACTCACAAGGAAGTCCTAGAAGAGTTCTAAAGTTGTTATTTTATATTGAATGACTTAAAATTAATTTGACACGAAATATATTGGTTAGCTTGTGATTTTTTTTCTGAAAACACATGATCTTATTTTCAGTTTATTTCCGTGCCAGTTTTTTAAAAGCACAGTTTTAATGCAGTTTCACCTCTTGTGTCTAAATACCCTCTACAACCGTAATTAGCAAAAGACCCACACCAACACCCAATTATCTCATCAATTAGGTTTCTAAAAGCAAGCGAGAACTTCATTAAGCAAGTGTCTACATATATCAAAGCTAAATCTATCAACCCCACAGGAGGTGATCAGAGGTCTGGACCACCACAGAGTCTTTCACGTCTTAATGTAAGCTTTCCCTTAAATTAATGCCGCAATTTCGGCTGCTGAAGAAAGTTTCTGCATATCCCTCCCATTACCAGTGATGGCCGAAAAGCTCTACTGTTTAAACAGAGCTTTTGTTGTTCACTCTCAGGGAGCCAAGATTCCTCCATCTCATCCTTCACTCGTATGTGCAAGATCAGATAAACGGGCCGAACAGATCAGAAGTAATTAGCTCATGGATTGTTTGCAGAATTGCCTGAGGGCCACACATACATCATAATGTAGTTCCATGTAGTCAATTTTCTCTGCACAGCCCTGCAAAGTAAGATGACAACAAAATCATTATTTGTTCTCACTGAAGTCTGTTTGCTCCAAACATCCACACAAAAAACTGCATGCGTGATTGCATATTTATTGATTTGCACTTTACACATCTGTTGACTTTTAATCAGTGTATTCATTTTCTAAATCCTTTGCTGATTCGTTATGCTTGTTCTGACATTGAAATAGGATAAATCTATGTTTTACTCATCTGGCCATAAAAAAAAAAAAAAAAAAAAAATCCATATTTCTCTAACTATTTGTGATTGGTGAGAGAACAATGATGCCATAAATTCTTCAGAGGGTTTGGTTCAATTTCAGTTCACGTATATAGACACCGTTTTACATAAAAAACAACATATTTTCAGGGCATTTAAAAAGAAACCCATCAAATCCCTTTTGAGCAAAAACTTGGCATGAATGATTACAAAATGAATTCCCTTTCAAGGAGGAAGAAACCTTTGGCAGAACCAGACTCAGGAAAGGCAGCCATCTGCCTTGACCAGTTAGGGTGTGGGTGGGTGCAAGAGAGAAAGAGACAGCAAACAATAAACACTGTATAGTTTGTTTGGGCTGGGAATATATCTGAAGCTATACTTGTAAGAGCAAACAAAGAGAAAGAGAGAGAGAGAGCTACAGAAGAATAAAACTAAAAGTAAATGACGAGTAGAGAAAACATTCAGAGAGAAAGATGAGAACAGAGAAGAGGTTCTCCCCATCAGACAGGAAATATTTACTTTAATAAATAGCTGAGGCTCACGCAAGTCAGAACCAACCCATGAAAGTTAAATAAACCAGATAGTGACTGCCACCAGTGCCACAGGATACAAGGCTTGACAAAATAGTGAGATCCACGTTTTGAATGGAGGTCTCAAATAAAGCCGAGAGATCTAAGTCCACTGACTGCATCTTCTCTGCATGAGAATATCATGGGTAAACCTCACCAGTTCTTTCTGTCATATAAAAATATAAATATAAACTCATGCCTGTGCAAATGGTCACACCATAATAATAATAATTATAATAATAATAATACTATTAATGTGTTATGTATTGTCATTATTGTATGTTCCCATACAATGGCGAAATTGGCTCTCTAATTTAACCCATCCACCCCCAGGTGGTTCAGTGGGCAGCCATTGAGAGCGCCCGGGGAGCAACTGGGAATAGGATGTGCTGCTCAAAGACGCCACAAGATGTGCAATGACTGGGGATTGAACCTGGAACTTTGGCTGCCAAGTCGGCTGCCCTGCCTCTACATCATCTTGGCCCCCTATTGATGTAATGCAACTTTTTTTCCTCCATAAATTTATGAAAAAAAAATGAAAAATAACATAAACCAAAAATTGGTCTGAAGATTTCATGCAGTTTTGACTTCTTTTTTTTTTTTTTTTTTTTCCCAATTCAGTTTATTTGACATATAATAACAACGTTGGCTCAGGCCACTTTACAGGAACATCCACATACATAGAAAAGCCAATTAGTAAAGTTCTCTATCTAAGGAAGGAAGGAATAATAATGTTACAACTGTTGTTATTATTATTATTTAACTTCTTAAGCAAAGGCCCAAGTTTGGCCTGCATTTTCTTGTTATTTGTAAAAATGTATATATTTTAACCTATGCCTAATTTGTGTCATTTGACTCAGAGTAAATCAAACTGGAAGCCTAGCCTGACTAAAAACTCAATATTTAATCATTTAATGAGGTGACTTGTTTGTTAAATGATATATTTGCATTCATTCCAACAATCTATAAATTTTGATCTAATAAAACAACATTGATAATAAGAAGCAGGGTTGTAAACTTTACAAACATTGTTAAAAGTTTATTGAAACATTATTTTTTGGGGCCTGTGGTCACCAAAGACACGATGCAGCTGCTTTCATTTTAAACCCACTGCGGCCAGACTGGAATGTCAACAGACCTGTGCTGACCGATCAAAGTGCTACACACTTTTTCCTCTGCTAATAGACAGAGAATCAAAGAACCCACTCTTGGAACTCAGAGCCAGTTACACAATGTCTTCTGCTGTCCCCACGTCTCTTTCTGTGTGCTTTCATCCGTTCCTCTTGGAGAGGGACAGCGGATTTTCTTTCTTCTGCTCCCGGGCTTTTCTGTTTGATCTCTGTAATTCAGCTAATGAAGCCAGGCTTCTGGCAGGCAGCTGGCATGCACACTAAAGGCAGCAGCCCTGAGATGTGCCCCTACATCTCAGTTATTCTCACAACGCCACCCCATCTGACTCAGCAGCCTATTCTGAAACGTTCAGAGTGAAGTGTGAAACAGTCGTCTTTAATAACCTGCTGCCGGAAAACATCTGCAGAATTTAGAAATGTTGGGCTTTAGGTCCACCTCTACACATAAACAAAAAAGACCTAATGCTTAAACCATTTTCCCATCACTCTTAATATATTAAGCTTTGCACATATATTGATTCACCTTTTTATGCTAGAACTTTGTACACGTAGTTGGTTTTGTATAATGAACATGTTTGTGAAAAATAAAAATCAACCGACGAAACATTTAGTGTTCAGTCCTTTGGTCATGCACATGTCATCCCCATCGGTTTATCTTTATCACATGCACAGCAAGTAACTGTGCTGGACAGATTTCATCTCTGCTGCGAACAAACATGTGAGTCAGCAGTCTTCAAGGCAAATACAAACCTCTCAAAAATGCTAATCTGTGATTTCCTTCAGATTAGTGAGACTCACACTGAGCTGTAGATGCTGAAACACTCCCTGCTGGCGACCATCCTAACCACTGTTTCCAAAGCATCTCAATAAATGAAAACTTAACGCTTCTTTCCCCAACTGCTGATATCCAGAAAGGAAAGATTTCCGCACATTTTACAAAAGGCGTTTGATTAGAAATGTTTCCAGTATTATTTTGTTGTTGCTATTTAGCACTGTTTGCGCTACATTAAAAAACCCAGTTGGCATGATTTAAACTGATAATGCCAGCCCTCCTTTAAAAATGAACTGCAGCAACATGACTCATTATAATGAAAGCAAACAGGTTAATGTGTTAAATGTTGGGACTATTAATGTCAGAACCTTTTATCTTTTTTTTTCCCTTTGTCAAAAATTGACCCTAGATTTTAGTCTCATAGTGAAAACTTCCTTTTGTGTGTGTGTGTGTGTGTGTTGCTGCATAGAAGGCATGCCTGCACTGTGCACCAACTGAAAGCCATGTCCTGGAGCCAGGCACAGATGGTATGAATAAAAACCTTGAACTGTGGAGAGAAAACCTAGGGCTTCAACTGGAGGGGCTCGCAGGGTGGCTACAGTAGAACAAATGCAATGTTTCCACTGCCAGAGTCTGGCTCAACTACAACTCTAAGGTTTCTGAGTTTGTTTCCAAGCTTCTTTTTTTTCCCCTCAGACGGACAGACAGATGGACAAATAGATCATTTTACTACAAATATGGAATTTAATCAAGTGTATAAAAGCTGTTATATAAAAAATTTAAACACAGGTAGTCCTCGGGTTACGATGGTCTCGTCTTACGACGTTTCGAGTTTACGACGCATCTACCTTATTCACGTTACGCGGTTACGTTCAGTTTTACGTCGGTTTTACAACAATTTTATGACGTTAAACGTCATAATGCGGTGGCGCAGCGACGGAAGAATACAGTTATGCGGTGCAGCGGCGGAGGAATACAGTACTGTACAGAGGAAGATGGCATCGCTAGCATCCCAGTAGGCCATTAGCTCTTCATTAGCCCTTCATTATGGCTCCCAAAACGCAAGGAGGACTC
>JARVGQ010000759.1:20500084-20512015 GCA_031762355.1 Hypsolebias martinsi | reverse complement strand
ATAAATAAATAATGAACTGTTAAAAAATTCAGTGCTTTGTATATGTTTGAACTAATCCAAACATGTTCTCACAAATGTATCAAATGTCTTTTTTAATGTAACTTTTCACTAAATAAAGTCTCCTGTTTGATATATTTGCTGTATCTTATTGTCACATTGTTATGTTGGTGGTAATTTTCCAGTCTGTTATTTAATTGATTTAGTGCCACTCAAATGTTAAAAACAAAAGTGTTGTTTTCAGAAACCTTTGTGTTGGCTCACTCTGAAAAGTTAAGTAATTCCTGCCGATCTAAGCTATAAAAAATCATTTTCCCAACACAATGCTGAAAATGTCACAGACTGTGTTAATAATGTGGATTTATTACTCAGCTCAAAAAGGGAAATATATAAAGGTAAAAGCCTTTTTCTGCAACCCCATTTAGATAACTTCTGCTCTAAAATATAGCTGACATTGGTGCATTTTATTGATTTTACCACTGTTTAATTAATTGTAAAAGAGAACTTATTTCATGCATTCATCATTTCTGCACCCTCAAAATATCCTAAAAAGGCCAATATCATACTTTTTACGTGCTATGATCCTTTGCATAACTAATCTTGTATTCATATTCATCAATTGCTCCATTAATTGGGTCAATGATCAAAGCAACGCTTCTCCATCACTTGGAAATAGGAGGGGGAACTGCATAGTTGGCTTTCTGCTTCAGTTCTGTGCAGTAACAAAAAGCAATAAAAAAGGGAGTTTTTGTTGAGATTGAATGCATAATTTCTTATAGAGAGCCTGCTGAGAGATACTGTGCTCTTATGTAACTCAGCAACATCATTATGAAGACAGTCTGAGAAGGCAGAAAGCCTCCATCTTTAGCCATTACTTCTGACAGAACAGTCCGATCACCCCCGCCATCTACTGGTGGGAAAGTGGAGGGCACCTTAACCTGCATTAATGACCACACAGGGGAGAGGACATGGGGCAGAGGAAGACTAACAGCCTTTTCAGGGACTGGATTTGAGGCCTTTGAACACTGATGACATGTATGATCCACCTTCACCAGTATCGTTAGTTATTTGAGGTAAATCCCGGCTTGGGGACCCACAAAGTTCCTATCCTGCTCCTTTATTGACAGTGCTGTGCAATTTGTCTACCTTCCACATTCATCTGACCTTCCTCCTTATAAGGTATCATGTTGAAAACAGGTTTGTGTGTGCTGGGTATTTGCAGCGACTTGCTGACACAAATGAAGCCAATGAGCATGTTGCTCCAGTCTCTCATCTGTTGGGAGCTCTACATCATCATCTGGAGGAAAAAAAAAAACAAAAAAAACACATGGTAGAACACAAATAAAACAGCTGAATCATCTGTTTCATTCTAATGTAGAAAATAAGAATGATGAAATATGAACAAATTCAAAGAAAAAGTAGCATGATCAGTTTGATAGGTATGGCTGCATTGACAAACGAGTGTCCCCTTACTTTAATAGTGTATGGTGAATTGTTGCACCTCACTGCATTTAGTATGGTATTATTTTGTGGGCTATCCCATGCATTCATTTTGACTATCCATGCTATCATTCTAGACAGAATAATTTACTGCAATGCCACTATTAAAAGTCATTCACCATTTTTTGTGCAGCCTAAACTTTCCAAGCATGTTAAATGGGTTAAATGTGATGACAAAAATCAACATTTTAGAATTATTCTTGTTTTAGTTTATTACGGAGGTTTGATTGAAAGCAAATCAAACTGTTTAAAGCAATGGCTCAGATGTTTTAATAATTACGTTGAAGGGTGTGAGCAATGTATATCTTACTTGTATTCATCTTTGAGCAACCTCAGTTTGGAGGAAAAGTAATAATTCAATTTTGATTGGATTGGCTAATGGATAATTCAAATAGGATTAAAGCTAAGTGGATGGTTGGTATCTAAAAACAATTCAAAAAGTCATCAGATTTCCATTGCCTTTTATGTTAAAACTATTGCACACACCTTTACATGGCTAGCCAATTAGTGATACACAGTAATTTATATAAAAAAAAATCATGGTTATTTACATAATAAATACATAATGGTTTCTGCGGAAGGCTAGAAGTTCTGATGCAGCCTGGGTCAACTATCATGAGCATTAATATAATTTGTTGTCTGTCTGAATACATCTGAGGAGCATTGGTGTATAAAACAACATTCACTTGAACCACTGATATTTGTGAGATTGGAGTTGTTTTAAAATGATGGCCGTATACTTTAGTATTGGCACCACTTCGACCAGCTGGCAGCTTGTAAATCCCAAAAAAAAAAACTACAAAAAACAAACAACTCTTCAAATAGTTGAACTATCCCTTTAAGAGTAGTAAGCTGTTTTTGTTTGTTTTTTCATGTGAATTTTTATCTGTTTGGTGGTAAAGCCTTGTTGCTTTTTTTTGTATCTAACATAATACTAAAACAAAATGATACCAAAAATCATAGATTAAATTAAATGCATGACCTTTCAGACCTTATAAATCCCACATGAAAGTACAAGTTGTTCAACCAGCTGTCAACCCTGCTGTACTTTGACTATGTCGCATTCAGCAGTGTTTCAACAGGAGTGTTCAGTCACTCCCTCAGGGCTTTTTGAATAGGCCACCTCAGAAAATTCTGATGCTAATAGTGAAGAGAGACGTACAAAAAGACGTCCGCATTTAGCTCATCTTCCATTCAGGTTTACAGATACACCTGTCACGTTAAACAAGGGATTTAAAATCCACAGTTAATATGTAAATGATCAATTGCTACCCACACAAGTTATGAATGCAAGATATAAAAGAACTGAACTCTTTGTTAGCCACATAAATAAACTCTAAAACTATTTTATTTAAATATATTGTCAGACTATCACACATTCACTTAGAACTGCAGCATTTTCACTGTAAGAGCAGCCATGACTAATCCAACATGATTTGAGCTGGAAAGGGTCTAAGAGGCCTTAGAAACTTAAATTAAAGGAAGGAACTATTCACACACATACACGTTGGTGCAAAAAGAAATACTGTATGTACTCATAGTTATACAAAAATGTCTGCATGGGACTCGGAGAATGAAACATTTAAAATACCGTTTTCACAAAATAAGGAGGCAAAAAGTGATCTTGTCGGTGTAATGTGTATTATTTGCACTCGTGCTCGGTAACTCTCCTGCTATAAATTTCTGCAATGTCCGTTCTCCTGCTGATGTATTTGGATGTGTGATATTAACTGTCCCATGTAATCACTCTTACTGTGACCAGTCAGTGAGGAACAGAAGGAACTGGTTGTTTTTGATATCCTCAAGGGCTGATTGATATGATATTGATATGATATGGTGACATGTCTTCAAGCAGAGTCCTTGTGTCAGATCCACTCCTTCTGTCTGTAGCGGACCTTTCGATGACGGTTCGGACATGGAGAGGAGGGGCTGAGGGCTGGGCTGGAGGTTACCCTATAAAACTAACTTGTCCGTTTCAGGAAGTTACAGCAGGTAAGGGTTTCAGACGGATGAGAGCACTGATAACAGTGTAATGTTGTACGTAATTGCATTTAATGTTCTGTGAATGCTTGACTGCTCTCCAAAGCTTTGAAAAAAAAAATCAGATGAACTACACCCTGGTCTGTTTGTAACTCTCCTATTTTCCAGACAATCTGATTGCATCTTCTGAATGAGCTATGAATTTTTAAAAATGAGGGATTTACAAGGGCAGCACAGTGGTGCAGTTGGTAGAGTTGCTGCCTCTCAATGCGCAGGTTACCCTGGTTCAAGCCCAAGTCTGGGGGCCTCTCTGGGTGGAGTTTGCATGTAGTGTCCATGCATACGTGGGTTTTCTCCAGGTACTCCAGTTTCCTCCCATCGACCAGAAACATGAATGTTAGGCTGATGGGTAACTCTAAATTGTCCCTAGATGCAAGTGAGGGAGTGCATGGTTTGTCTTGTTTGTCTCTATTAGGCCCTGTGATGGACTTGTGACCTGTCCAGGTGTCCCCCATCTCTTGCACAGTGGTGGCTGGACATGGGCTTCAGTGACCCCCACAACACGAAAAGGAAGAAGCGGGTAAAGACAATGGACGGATGGAGTGATTGACATTGTAAAGTACAAAGTCAGAAACTTTGTTAGAACAATTAAAAAAGCTGAATTTAAGTTGTTTTTATGTGTTGCAGACTAAGAAAAAGTGGAATAACAGATGGAGAAGAATTACCTGTGACCACAGACTGACTGCTGACTCTACCCTGACAGCAAGGTAAAGTTTCAAATCTCAGGTGAGGTGCTGAACTGTAATTGCCTGCTGTTGCTTTTATCAAGCTCCAACTTTATTGTTGCAGTTTTTTTTTTTCTCCTGGCCCCGTTGTAACTTGAGAAAAAGTCACTTGAACAAAAATCTGATAAACACATTGCTTTTCATTTTCTTTTTACTGTGTAAAAGGATGTAAAAAGCATCTGCATGTACCACCTTTGAAATTCCTATAAATGACCTTAGTCTTTGTAATTATGCACACGTTTATTGTAATGTCATGTAGTCATTTTTTCTTCCAATATGGCATTTGGATAGGCGACACGATGGCTCAGTTGGTAGAACTGTTGCCTCTCAGCGAGAAGGTTGCCTGTTCAAATCCCAGCACAGGACCTTTCTGGGTGGAGTTTACTTGTTCTCTCCATGCATGCGTGGGTTTTCTCAATAATGGATGGATGGAATTTGGATAATTGGTATACAAACATCTTAAACAGTTTATCTAGTTTGAAGAAATTGTTTCCCTTATTTACAACTTATAATGCTGCTTGTTTCATACAGTAAGCATCCTCATGAAAAGGGTTGGTCTTTTAGTTTAACAAAAATCAACAGAAACAAAATTAAGCTGTTATTTTATACAATGTAGCATACATGACATTTTCTGCAAATATAAGGGATTGATTTCATCTTCTTCTTCCTTTTTTTTTTTTTTTTTAATGTGACTTCTTCTTTATTACCACTAATTCGGTTTTACTTGCTCCAGCATAAGCTTCCATCTGCAGATAAGGAGAGTGGATTTTTTTTTTCTGCTGCTCTTCAGTGAATTAGATTTGGAGTTTGTGCCAGTTTGTTAAGGCTCTTAAACAGACACTGCACCATTTTCAGCCGTAGTAAATTTGAATAATGCACGTAAACAATAAAATGTTAGCAGTCTAGAATTTCAATATATTGTTTTACGATTATAAATGTTCTCTAAACAGAATGCATTTTAATTTATGCAGATTTTTAACCATTAAACCGAGCTGAAATGTATCATATGCAGTGATTGCTGCACAGTTTGTAGCAAAGAAAAGAAAGGTGAGTTAAAAGACAAAGAGAGAGTGAAATGGGAGTGTGCGCTGAGGGGCAAGGGAGTAAATAAGAGTGTTGATGACAGTGATGCTACACAGTGTAATAAGTAAACACATCACAAGCCCGTGTGATTT
This sequence comes from Hypsolebias martinsi, assembly GCA_031762355.1. NCBI lineage: Eukaryota > Metazoa > Chordata > Actinopteri > Cyprinodontiformes > Rivulidae > Hypsolebias > Hypsolebias martinsi. The sequence continues at coordinate 20,506,578 of JARVGQ010000759.1, read as the reverse complement.
ATTGCACAGCCAAGATGACACATTTCAGCGGTGGGACAAGGAGCAAGTTCCTTTTATTTTGTGTTTTCTCCTTTTTGTAATGCAGAGGACAAATCTAGGATCCTTATTCCCATTTTTCCATGGTGAAAGAAAACCAGTCTGCTTATCTCACTAGACAGAGAGAATCCAGCCACTCGGGCCGAACGATGTGAGAGGTATAATATTAGAAAACATGGGTGGGAGGTGACTGCCTGATAAAGACCCAAGAAGAACACTGTGACAAGAATAATAAACCATTTCTGTTATTAAGTTCTTTGTACTGTCGTTAGTGGGGGGATAAAATGGGACGGACGGACGGACCGACCGACTTACAGACAGACAGCATCATGAAAATGTGTGTTAACAACATTGTATTTAAGTGTAGTGTTGATCACATGTACTGCCTTACACACACTTCCATTGGCTCCATGTCCAAGTCATTTTGGATCTGGAGGTGTGTCTGAAGCAAATCAACATCCCATTCTCATTTTGTCCTTTCAGATATTACACTTTCAGATCAAAGACAAAATATAATTTGCTCAAAAGAGGATAAAGGTTACTGTCCCTGTTAAAAGGACAAAAAAAAAGGGAAAAGGGGAGACAAGTGTCTTTGAAAACTTAAAAACTCTGCGTATGCAGTTATAATCAACATTTGCATTTGATTTGTATTTTGATCAAGCATGTAAAACATGTTTAGAAAGACACGGGACAGATAAATAATGTAGGAGCAGGTCCCCTTTAGTTTTTGCCCATGTCAGAAGTAGAGATCTTTAAAACAAGTGTTATAACGTGGCATACTAAAGGTGGCAAAAAAATTGTTTTCGATGCTTAGTGTCAAGTGTATTTGTATTTGCATTTTTTATTGACTTTAAAGTAGGTAAATGTATATATTCCAATGTGCATAATATGTGGTTCAATGGTACAAATAATGCCTATGAAACCTATAGTGCTTGTCCATTTTATGACCATTATATGCTTAATGGAAGCTCTGTTCTGCACAGTTCAAATACATTCTGATACTTCACTTCAGGAGAAATTTGTGCTATTTTGACACAAGTTGTTTTAAAGATGCAACAAAACTGCTTTGAGAGTGAAACCTCAAAAAAATTTAACAAGAATGGAAAAGTCTGGCAAAGAACATCCACAGTCAGCATTCCACAGCTATTATGCCTGCCAAGGGAAGCTCATACTCTATAAAACTTTAAAGACTAAGGAGTTGAGAGGGGCTGAAGTAGTACACAATTTCCATTTTGGGCTGTTTACATAAAGTAAACTGCAAACTGCAGTGTATTTAGCACATAGTGCTTAAAACTACGATGTCTGGTGACACAAAATATTACCTGCCTCTTCTCCAATAAGGCAGCGGGTTTTCAATCCACCGCACCTATGGGCTTATCTTCAAGTAACAAAAGCAAAGTGTGAGCTCATTGTCCATGAAAGAACAGAACCGTTTTTAAAAGGCCTATCTACCAATTAATAAGACCTTTGCATTTTGGGATTCACAGAGAGAAATACACTCTCACTTACTTGACATCAGCTTTAAAATGCCTCCCCCCCCCAAAAAAAAAAGTTTTCCTTCTTCTTCATGACAAATAGTGATTCAAAAATGATAAGTAAACACGTGAAAATGTAATAAGAAAATGTGCATTGTGCGGCATCAATTGCAATTTTCAATTGCAGTGCCACTTTACAGAAAATGCTTGTCAAATATTTGTTGAAACTTCAAAAAAGTGTGTCCCACAAGGGGGCAGTCATTTGTATGATTTACATGTGGGAGTATAAAAGGTGATTTTTACTGATTAAAAAAAAAAAAAAAAGACTTCAAACAAGTGATGAGTTTTAAAAAAAAATGAATTCGTTCATCAATAATTTTTCATCTTATACCATTTGAACTATACTTTGATAAGGAGTGTTGCCTTGACTAATGCTGACCATACAGAGCAAAAAAGGATTTCAGAATATCTTTTACTTGTTCACTGATTACTGCACATGGCACAAGTTCAAATGCCCCATCTGAATGTTTTACAACCATTCATAACAATCACTTCAAGTTTCACTTACAAGAAATAAACACAGATGTTCTCCTGAAGAATTTCTGCACACAAAAACTGCTGTTCTGCATGCATTTGTGCGTGTGAGTGTGTGGGTGTGGAGTGTGGGGCAGACTAAGATGGAGTTTGTAGTTTGAGTGAGGTTCAATTATTTGCTGTTTGGAAAACAAAAATGTTCTTCTAAAGAAAGAAAGATAACAGATTTGGGGTGAGAACTGTGATGAATCTCTGTTCTGCAGTTTGTCCTAACCTCTGCCTGTAAGCAATACCTGCTTTTCAAGGTAGAATTTCAGTAAGACGCTCCACATTCAACACCTAACGGAAACGATCAGAATGCCTCACATTTTTGGCACGGTCGTGTAAACTTCTGTTCATGCGATGCTTTGAATTTGAGAACGGAGCTGCAACCACGATGCTCGCCTCTGTTGTGAAAGTTAAGAGGCTATAAAATGTAATCAGAGCACTGAAGGCTCAGGATCAAAATGAATAATGATATCTGGTCACATAAGCTAGTTCTGCTTTTAGAAACACAGCCTCTTGTAGGAGATAAGAGGTAAAAAAATAGTTGTTTCTCTGTTCCCTTATCAGAGAGAACTGAATAATATAATCTGACTCAATGGCATATCAGATCAATCAATCTGAGTGAGGAGGGAGGAAGATCGAGAAGAGTGTGACGAAAAAAGATGGAAGTTATGAAATCAAAAAATTCACTCCATTTAAAAATTTCTTTGTTCATATATTGCTATATTTTTATTGTGCCATTTGATATTGCACAATAGAGTAGTAGTAGTAGTAGAGAGTTAATGGCGACATATTTATGTTTTATGAAGCTGTTTCCGTATAGAATAATCCAGTAAACATCAAAGTTCATGCTCAATAATCCAAGTAAAAAAAAAAAAAAAAATCCAACAAAGTTCATTTAGGTCATCTGGATGTTTTTTTTTTTTTTTTTGAGAGAGAGAGAGAGATTTTGTCATTCATCCAAATAACTTCATCAGTCCAAGGAGCCACAACAACTCAGTCCCACAAGCATCACAATCATACAGTGGGCCAACCAGTTTGCTGGTGATAAAATGATGAAGTCCTTTGGATGAATCCTTGGATGAAGGATGAAACGTCACCAAAAAAAAAAAAAGTTCAGATTACCTGACTGAACTTGTTGAATCCAGTAAACAGTCAATATTTAATTTCTAATGGATTTTTGTACAAAAACTAGATAAGAAGCAATTAGCATAGATGACTGTCAGTTCTGTTCAGCCATTTTCTTTTAAACAGACTTAAGCTTAAAGCTTATAAGCTTAAAAAAAAAAATTCACGAAAAAAAAAAAAGGTTGTTCAACTACATTGGTGTGGGGAAGTTACAGACTTGGCGCAAAGACTCTTAGACTCCACAGGTCTACTCTGAGAGATACAGCAAACATAAAAACTTGAATATTAGTCAACTCTGAACTAAGAGCATGTCAAACAGAAAGTCAAAAAATCCAGAATCGTTCCATGGGAAATATAACAAAAAAAAAAAAAAAAGCTGCTGACCCAACTTCAGGTAAATAGCTGTTTATTTGTTTATGAGTCTGAGGAATGAGGTAAAATGACATTCATTTAAGAACCGCAGAAGCACCTCAAGGATCGTTACTGTGATCAAGAATTCGGAGGTTTAGAAAGAAGTCTGGATACATTTGCCATAAATCAAACTCAGGATTTCACAAGATTTTAAATGTTTCACATTCATATAGATGTTAGGATGTAATGCCGAGCGCTTTGTTTATCTCTCTCAATTCCGAATGAGGAATGGGCTCATCACTGTGTGAGCTGAAGCTTATTAAGACAATCAGAGGGAAAGTAGTCACCTCAGCTCAAAGGAACATTACTGAAAATTCAGAGGGACTTCAAGTTGTAAAATTAGGAAGGAAGAATACTATTGTTTATTGTTTGTTTTAGTTCAGTTTCTTGATGAGGTTGATTATCTAATGTCTGATGCAGTTTAACCCCAAACTCCAATAATTTAGACAAAATTAAAGATCTTGTGGGAAAAAAGAGAGGAGATGGTGTTGTGACATTCTGTCTGAAATTATTAGCCTTCTTTGTTTAATCTTATTTTTCTTGGACACAACATCAAACTGATGGCAAAATATTGTACCTCTATATTAGACTATTTCCTGAATTCTGTTGGCTCTTACTTTTTGCACATTACTCTGATCATGGGTGTGTTTTGTTATCTTAGTTTACAAGAGGACTTTGAGGGATGTTTGCTCCTTGCACAATTTTAAATAGAGGCATGAGATCATTTCACATTCACTCTGTTTTTTTTTTTTTTTCTATGTTTTGTTTACCAACTCAAGCAGAATGGGATTAGCAGAACCTTGCTGTACTGTCTAAAGAGTGCAGCAAAAATGAAGGAGACAACTGAGAGACAAAGAGAGAAATGGGTGTCTCTCTGAACTGGATGACAACAAAAACACACAGCACATCTGTAGAGATGATTCTCTGGGGGACAGATATAGGTGTTTGGTGCTAATTGAATATGCAGGCTCCTTTATCTTTGGGAAACACAAAAGAAACCACCTTCTGTCATCACTTACCCATACCCACACCTTCTCCCAGCTCTTTATTTTCTTTCCTTTTAGGCTTGATCTTGGATGGCTTTTGTGTTAATACCAGAGATGTCCAGACAAGCAGTAGGTGCTTGCTATGCCAGTCACTACTTTCCACCTCCACATTCCTGAGAGGCCTAATTGATATTCCAAAGCAGAGCTGGAGCTGCATCTCAAGCTCACCTTAGTCATTAGCGAGGCCCACAGGGCTGTTTGCATTATAATCTCTGATTTAGATTGTGAGTTACCTCCATGTCCTTCCCTGGAGGTTGAGCTGTGTGTTCAAAAGGCCACAGGGGATTCAAACTCAAATTAGACCCAGCATCTGAAACGAGGGTTACAGGTCGTGGATTAACTCCTAAACATACAGATCAGCTGAGCAGATTAATATCCCCGAGTTTTTTCACAGAGGGTGACGAGTGAAATTCACCATCTAAAGGTCCATCTGGACATTTGTATGGTAACGAGGGACGTTAAAGTGCTCATAACTCATCACGCCTGGCTTATTTATGGAAGGAGTGTGAAATGAATTCAAAAGATTTTGGATCATCAGGTAGCTTCATTGTACATTTTTTGTATTAAATCTAATTGCTGCAGGAATCTGCTGGCATATATTTTTGTGCAACAACACATTTATCCCTTTTCTAAAATTATCTTTTTTCTTTTAAACTCAGATGCATTCTATTTCCTACCCTCAACAACAGCAAATTAGCACAGCTAATGATTCTGGTTGCCTTGGTTAACCTCAAACACAGTTTCACATCAATCAAAGCATTGCCCCAAAGGTTGAGATGCAGCTTTTGTCAGGGCAATGTGACTGAAAGCAATTAAATATGTTTGTCCTTTCCCTCTGTGTTTCCCCTCTGATTTTTCACTTCACTGAGTCAACATGATGACAGTAAAGGGTGAGAAATCTCACATTTTCTTGTAGGTGTATTTAATTAGTAGATTATAGAAACCTGTTGACAAAACAGATGGGACTAATTACTTTTTTTTGTTGTTCTTTTTTTTATTCAAAGGAAAACCATAGGTTTCCCAGAAAATGTACTTGTTCTGCTACTGTTCTATGCAGATGGGATCCATTAACAAAGATGTTCACATATGGAAAGGACTACATGTCAAACTTAGCAAAATGGGATTTTCTTTTCCCTTCCAAAGGTGAAATCTAGATGTTTTATTTAAAAATGCTAAAAAAAAAAAGCTTAAAAAAAAAAGTAGATTTATAAATAAAAGCGTTTTTTTTTTTCCAAAGAAAAATTCTGCGTACTCTAAATATCGTAAAAAAAAAAAAATGCTTTCCTTACATTAACAAACCTTCCATTTAATCTATCTACAGTATCTATCCATCTATTCAAGGTATCTATCCATCTATCTATGGTGTCTATCCAGCTATCTATGGTATCTATCTATGGTATCTATCCACAGTATCTATCTACGGTATATGTCCATCTATCTACGGTATCTCTGTCTATGGTATTTATCTATGGTATCTATCCATCTATCTATGGTATCTATCTATGGTATCTATCCATCTATCTATGGTATCTATCTATGGTGTCTATCCATCTATCTATGGTATCTATCTATGGTATCTATCCACGGTATATGTCCATCTATCCACGGTATCTCTGTCTATGGTATCTGTCTATGGTATCTATCCATCTATCTATGGTATCTATCCATCTATCTAAGGTATCTATCTATCTATCTATGGTGTCTCTCCATCTATATATGGCATATATCCTTCAATGTATGGTATCCATCCATCCATCCATCCATCCATCCATCCATCCATCCATCCATCCATCTATCTATCTATCTATCTATCTATCTA
>JARVGQ010000759.1:20399759-20412332 GCA_031762355.1 Hypsolebias martinsi | reverse complement strand
GTTTAAAAAAAGGGGGTAAAGTACATTTCTAAAAATTACATTGAAAACCTAATATTTATTTAATGAAATGTTTAGATGCCAAAAAAAAAAAAAAAAACTTCCTTAACACAGAAATACCTTGTTGCTAGGCAACAACTGGACATAATTTTTTTGACACCTGTGTCTTGGAATGTGACCTTTAGCTGGGTCTGCTACAAGATAAAAAACTAGCCTGTGTGTCATCACAACCTCAGAACTGTCAGCTTTTCAGTGTCTGACAGGGTGATCTTCATGTTTCCGGTGTGACCTGCCAAAGAATCTCATCATGAGCCGTGGGAAAAGACCAATATAATTATGCTTTAAAAGAGCAGAGGTGAGGGTTTAGCCAGTCACACCACTGTCCCATTGCATTATGGACAAATTGCCTTTTAACTCTTCACCCCTCTCCCATCTTTCATTCACATCTGCTACTGTTCACTCTTGCTTTTCAGCTGTCATTCACCCCCACGTGCATATGTCCACAGATAAGATGCACATGGTGATCCCGTAATGTAAACACAATGAGTCCATGAGTTTATAAGCATCAAGGGAGGAACTCGAATAATCACTGGGGTTAAAAGTACAGTAGCGCTTTAGAAACACACTACAATTCACACGTGCACACACTCCCCCACACTCAGTGAGCTTGGCATCCTGTCAGGTGCTGGCACACATCATGTGTAGCTCTGGGACTTTGGTTATCACACTGTGTAAAGTGTGGAAGTAGTGAGGGTTAATCACCAATGCCTCCTGTGAAGCCTACAAAAAGCATGCTTTTTCCTGATTGACGTAGATCTTTTCTGCTACTATCACCACACGTGTGCTGAGCTTTGTGTACTCATGGAGAAACCTTCCTCCATTGGTGTGATAGAAAAACAGAAATCACCAGTTTTTATCTATTAAAAACTTTCTGTCTTATCAAGATACTCAAAGCGCTTTACACTACAATCTGTGTCCTCTTTTACCCATTCACACAGCACTCTACTAGATTTCCACAAAGCTAACTGAATAAATCATACTAAAGACTCCAATCAGTGCTTTATTACATTCATACACTGATGGGACACACATCAGAGGTAATGAGGGATTCAGTGTCTTGCCCTGGGACACTTCAACATGTGACCACTGGTGGATTCGAACCCTCAACTCTTGCATCGGAGGACGACTGCTCTAACCACTCAGCCGCAGCTGCCATTGTGTACACAAAAGGACAAAATGCAGCTGAAATACTACATGTTCGCTCAAAAACAACAGAGTAAACAGGGTCTTACAATACTCTGAGATAACCCATTCATGTACAGGTGGTCCTCGGTTTACGTTCGAGTTCCGTTACAACGGCCCGGTCGTATATCGATTTGAACGTAACCCAAAATTGAAAACACGTGGCAAACGTAAGTCCGGATTTTGAACGTAACCCGGAATTGAAAACACGTGGCGAACGGTAACGTCTTTTAAACACGTTTTTTTTTCAACGTGACACAACACCAGCGTACATGCTGTACCTTAAACATGTACAGTACTGTATTTCCAAGCAGTTAGCTAACACAGCACCCTCAAAAAACACATTAAAAAAACACATAAACGGCACTGTGTGGAGCTATTGAAAGTCAATGGGAAGGTGTGATGACGTCACTGGGAGGCGAACGTAAGTGCGGAAATCCGTAAATCAGGTAGGTCGTATACCGAGGACCACCTGTACAGTGTATTGGAAATAATGCAAAATCCATGCAGGAAAGTCCCTGCTAGGAGTCAACCCCAGGACTTTCTTGCTCCAAGGCAACATCACTGATTAATGGTACTACCAACATGCAGCCCTAGCTTGAATTAGTTTTGCAATTATGTTCAAATGGAAAAACTGTTACAGAAATTAGAATTCCTGCTAAACAACTAAATGTTTAGATGCTTCATTGTGTGGTCCTTTAACACAATTGTATGTAATATTTGTATTATGCTTTTTTTATGAATGTAACTACCGTAAGCTGTATTGCCTAGCTGACATCATTTAAGGTTAGCATTTTCCAGATTATTATTTTTTTTTCTCAGTTGTTGGGTGCCTTCTCTGTCTTCTTTTTGTGCTCTTTTTATTCATCCTCCCCCCACTCTACTCTTCTCAGTCAGGGCTGCAGGCAAAGTGGTCGGGACAGTTTGCCTGTTTTGTTCTTTCTTCCAACAGCATGTGGGGGTAAGAGGTTAGAAGCCCATAGACCATACTCCCTGCTGCCCTCTGCTGCTTTGCAATACCCACAGGAGAAATCCAGAGCCAAAACATCCAACGAACGCATCAAAGGAACAGCTGCCACTGTGCCTTGAGATTAGTGATGGTTTATCAGCCAGTTACAAAAGTTAAATTGGGTGTTATTAAATATTCTATGCAAATAGTGCCATGTAAACTTCACTGAGTTACATGCCTCCCATGGTTCTACAACTCCATCTTCATTTGCTTAAGCTCACATCATCAGGGCATGGCCGGTTCGATTAATAATGTTGAGGAGGTCAAAAGATGGCCTATCTTTGAGTTCATGTCACAGATCTGTTTTGTGATAAAGGCCAACAATAAAGGTTGAGATACACATCTTAAATTTGATTAGGTTGTTTTTTTTTCTTTTTTTTCTATATGTCTCCTCAAGGACAATCCTGCTTCAATGTATAAACCAGTAATCTTACTTCTGGTCCCTTTAGGTCTGTCTCGGTTCAATCAGGAGCCATCATCGCAAACGGTGTCCTCTGGGGAATCTGCTCGCTTTGAGTGCCGAATTGAAGGCGTCCCCACTCCTGTCATAACCTGGGAAAAAGACAGAGTGGCCGTCCCTGATGAAACAAGGTAAACTCACTTTGTATTTTGATGTGGTATTATATTTTTATTAATATATGTATGCGTATTTGGTATGTGCTTTCTCTATTCAGTTGAATTAGCAAAGTGACAACATATGATTTTATTGCAGTTGATATCATTTGAGACTCCTGCAAGTGCAACTAATGAATACAATATGTTTAACTGTCACTCACACGGTGCTCATTGGGCCGTAAGATCTGGGTCAAAATTCATTAAGGGTCGTTTGAATCCCTGCGCACATAAATGCTGTCAGTGGGCTAAACCGACTCAGCAGATTTTGAATGTTGATACGAACCTACGAAGTGGCAGCTCATTTTGAGGTGATTTATTTACAAATTATTTTTTTCCACAGATTGTTTTAGCTGTGCAGTAATAGCATTCTTCATTTCTAAGACATGGTTGTGGAAATAATTCTAGTTTCATGAAATGACCGCATTGTGTTCAATTTTTTTTTTATTTACATGCTAATCTTGAGTGACGAAACCAAGTTTAAGATTTTTTATTTTAATTTGTACTTTTGTTTGTGCTATGTGTGCAAAGTTACTAAGAGATTGTTGTACTGCTTACCTCTTGTTGTCGTTAAACCCCTCATTTTGGAGTGATGTAATTTGCAAACTCCTGCCATCATAATACAGTAACAATACTTCTTTAATACTCAGGTTAACAAGAGCAAAGAATAGACAACAATCATCGGAGTGAGAAGTTAATATTAAAGTTTTTAACTTGCTTCAGATTTAAAACTAGTGAGATTTTTTTTTATGAATAGGAGTAAAAATATGAAAAATGAATTCACATTTCTGTGCCATCTTTACCTTACTGTGAAACCTTTGTGTAATCCAGACAGGGAGATTGAAAATATTTATTAAAAAAAATGATCATTTGAAAGGCTCCTTTGTTATTATACTGTATATATTTTACATGTACACGTAAATCTTAAGGAATCTGAAAAATTGCATTGCTTTGTAGTTTGGGGCGGCTGTAGCTGAGTGGTTAGGGCAGTTGTCCTCCAATGCAAGAGTTGGGGATTCGACTCCACCAGCAGTCACATGCCTAGTAAGTGTCCCTGGGCAAGATACTGAGCTCCTCATTTGTTCCAATGTGTGTCCCATCAGTGTATGAATGTGATAAAGCACTGATTATTCTTTGTACAGATCTAGTAGAGTGCTGTATGAATGGGTAAATGTGGGAATAAATTGTAGTGTAAAGTGCTTTGAGTATCTTGATAAGATAGAAAGGTGCTAGATAAGTGCAGCCCATTTACTAGAGTTTGTATGTCCAACAACCAGGTTTTTTATACAGTACACAATTATCTGTCAGCTCGAGTGAATTAGCTTTATGGATTTTGTTTTAAAGTGTCCATTTCCAGTGAGAAGCCTAAGAATAGAGCTTTTCTTAAAATGACATCAATATCTCAGAAGGACATTGAAGAATAAATACAACTCTTAAAAACAACAACAAAAAAAAAAAACAATCCCCTTGTGTAATCCTTCTGTTAAGTCACAGATTAAAAAAAAACAAACAAAAAAAAAAAATGCAGTATATAAACCTGTGGTTGCATCTTGAAGAGTTCGTTTTCTCAGTTATTTCTTACAAATAAACACATTTGCTACTAACAATATGGACATTTTGTTATGCCCCTGAAGCCCTTGAATTTATTTCCAGTCTCATTATTCAGTGTGAACTGTTAATGACTGCTGTAGCCCTGCATGACCTGCAAACAGCTCACTGCTTTAGAAGGTCTGATTGGTGGGGTGCTGTTCTGCTGCCCCAGGCGGTATTAATGGCCTCTCGGTAACATCAGCCAAAGGATGGCTGATGCATCAGTGGCTTTCCTCTTCCTTTGTTCTCTCCTACTTCAATGTTTCTTTTTCTTTTTTTGTTCTCGTTGATATTATTTCATGTCTTTCTCTTTTCCTTTTAACTCCCAACCTACATTTTATCCTCATGCATGCAGTATATTCATGCTATCTCTTTGCAAATGTCTTTTCTTTATTAATGTTTTTTTTTTTGTTCTGCAGCCATCCTGATAAAATCATTTTCTTTTTTTTCTCATTATCATTCCACCTCCTTTTGCCTTGCATTCATTTCAAACGAACTTGGCCAAAACAATGCCAGACTCCGAAATTTCTTTTGGTCCCCTCCCCAATCTTACCAGAGATTGTAGATTTACTTGTGGTTTCTAAAAGTAGAATGGGGAGGCAGAGCGTTCCATTTTCAGGCGCCTCTCTTGTGGAACACACCTACAGTTTCTGTCCAGGAAGCTGACATTCTCTTGACATTTAAGACTAGGCTTAAGACGTTCCTTTTGGATAAATCCTTTAGTTAGGGATGGCTTTGGTTTTTTTGAGCAACTGGTTATGCTGTTGTAGGTTTAGACTGCTGCTGGGCAATAAACTGACCACTCTGCTGCTGTCTTTACTTGCACTACTCTTCATGTCTGTATTTTTTATTTCTGTTGTTTACATGTGTTTCTTGTCTTCCCATAGAAACAAAACTTGGACCAGTCATTCTATGTTTGTCTCTTCCCATTCTCACTAACCCTAGCCAGTCGAAGCATATAACTTCCCATCCTGAGCCTGGTTCTGCTAGAGAGATCTTCTTGTTAAAAGGGAGCTGTTTCTTTCCACTGTCACCACTGTTATGCTCAGGATGAGCAATTCTGACGAAGTGAAGATTTACACAATCTGCTGGCTATGACAGCTTTTTTATTTATTTATTTATTTTTCATTTTTTGCTAAGTGAAATTGTATAATTTATGTGAATGCTTTTGTATGGTGCCCTGGGATGGCTAATGTAGTCCAGTAGTGCTTTATACATAAGTTAAATAGTATGAATATAAACTATTGATGGGGTAAAGTTTTGGTTGTTAGTTGTTCGTGGGAAAAGTAAAAAAGGAAGCAGAATGACATTTTATCTAAGGTCCTAACGATCTTGTTTTAATGAGTCATAAGTGTTTAGCCTCAAATTATCTAAAATAAAACTGACAAAGAGCATATTACTAATATGAATAAAGCATTAAAAAGTATCTAATCTGGTGTTTTTTTGAAATTCTCCAATTCTAAACTAAACAAAAAAATGAGTGAAATGCCATCTTCTTTAAGTACATGAGACTGTCATTGGTTTTATTTTGTTTGTAGTGGTTAAAATATTTTATTATTGGGAAATAAAGTTGAGCCTTGTGAAGGTGAACCTAGCAGGATCCAAGTAGAGCTGATCTGTTGGATGCTTCAGGGCATCGAGTCATTTATTTTCTTGTTTCCCTCTGTTTTACTCTCCTCTGTGTGACAGGTTCATTTCCCTTCCCAACGGGGTTCTTCAGATTCTGGAGGTGACTAAAGAAGATGAGGGTGTCTACCGCTGCGTTGCATCCAATTCTGCCAGGAAGGACATCAGTGATGAAGGCCGACTTATTGTCACTACTGGTGAGTTCCACTCCAGAGCTTTACAATCTTTGACAAAGCACAACCTGAATCTGCCAACTCAGTCGCTGAAGCGTCATTTACATCCACGGGTTTGAAATATGTGTTTGTTTGGTGCGGACAAAGAAAAGACATCTTAATTTAATGTATTTTCATTATCGGCGTATTCATTGTATTCAGTGATAAATGATTTGTAATGAAATCTTTGCAGTGATTGACACAAGAAAAGGTTTAATTTGGCCTCATGGTGGCTAATGTCAATACACTTTAAACATGATTGGCTATGCTTGTAAAAGTTGAGCCAGAAAAACAAAGTACAAACAAAATGTGGTTCACTGTAGAGGAGGCCTAACCATCAAGAGTCATTTTTCGTAATTATTTGCGGATATAATGATGTGATTGTAAATATGTCAATTTCAAGACATTCCCTAATTTTTATACCACTTGGATTTAAGAATGAAAAGCACTGAATTTAAAAACATGACAAAAGTTTGTCAGTGGATCCATCTAAAAATGCCTAAAATGCACTCATACTTGTTCACAAACATGTTATTTAGAAGTGTTCCTGAACACATATTCTGTTATGATACAGTGCTGCAACATTGGAGTTATTATTACATGATGTGCATTAAAGAGTTTAGTGGACTAAAAAAGTTTTAATGTTCATTTTGATAGGTTTGACAGCTATAAAACAAATGTTGGCCTTGAATTTATGTTATTCACAAAACAAATAACGTGCAATTGAAATTCTATATTGACATCCTGTACATTTTGGGACATGTTTCAACTTTACAATGATTAGAAATAAATAGCCTACATAAAAAAATAAAATTAAATTAAAAAAAAAAATCAGTTTTTTAAATTTTGTGTACAAAGAGACAAAGCGCCAGATCTAGCACCACCTTTACAGTTTTAATTTTGTTTTAATTCAAATTCATTCATTCTCAAATACAACACAAAACAATTACACAAACTAAATTCATACAACATATAAGTAAAATGAATGGTAGCAGAAAGAAGAAAACATTTCTTATTATATCTGCCCCCTCTTACAATCAATCAAATCAAACAACAACCACCTGTAAGTAACTAAACAAATAAAAAAAAACAACAACAACAAAAAAGAACAATTCATCCTAATGACCGTACTACAATGCAACATACATAACAGTATTTCATATATATTTTTTCAATGCACTAGTCCAGTTTTGATCATTTTCTTAAATGTAATCATTGTTTTTGCATTTTTCGCTTCAGTCTCCAAACCATTCCACAATCCAATTCCCTGGACTGAGATTGACCGACCCTTTAAACTGGTTCTATATTTTGATTTAACAAATATTTCTGTTCCCTTGAGATTATAATAGCTTTTGTCGTTTAACAAAATGTATTTGGATATTCACAGGTAGTTCATTTTTTATGAGCTCTATACATAACTAATAACATATTACAAAGTATAATCCGCTAAGTCATCTTCAATAACTTCAGTTGATGAAATAATGTGCTAGATGGGAGACAGTAATGTTTTCTAGTGATTATTCCTACAGCTCTTTTCTGTAGCAAAAAAAATAGGTTCTGTAAATGTTTTACATGCTTTACCCCAAACATCAACACAAAAAATTGTGTAACAATAATTGTATTATACAACAAATACAGAGCTTTATCATCTAACAAGTTCCTGACTTTGTATAATACTGCAATAGATTTAGCTATCTTTTTCCTTACAGAATGTATGTGATGTTTCCACGTCAGTTTGTCATCAATAACACCCAAAAACTTCACTTCACTCACACGACAGATCTCAACATCATCAATTTTAAATGGAACATCAACAGTTTCCTTTTTTTTACTGAATATCATGTATTTAGTTTTATCTAAATTTAATGATAATTTATTTTGAAATGATTCATGGGCTAAAAGTCAAATTGCTTGTAAGTACAATGTCTGATACATGTTTTCTACTAAATATCTTTATTTATGTTGTAAAAATAGAAAATAGAAAAATATGAAAACTTTGCCCTGCTAGACACTTACCAGAACATGTTTCTACCTCATGTACCACCTACACATGTACCGTACTTGCCGCGGAACACATCGCTTCACCGTATAAGTCACATCTATTATGAGTCACCGCTGACACATAGTGTTTATTATGTCACTGCTGACCACCCAGAAATGTGGGCCGGTGTTGTGCCAAAAATCGATTGGCTGCCAAATGGCGGCAGCGGGAGCATGCATGGGAGTACTTTGTACTTTAACAAGAATTTAACAAGATTATTTCTTAAAAACAATTATTTGTTTGCTCGAAATTAAAGCAAAGGTGTGTCTCAGTTTGACTTTTCCTTAATAAATGTGCTTTGACCGTCAAATCAGCTGCATTTCAAAAGTCAATTTGCGGAAGAGGGAGCGCGCAGCGGGAGGACTCAAAGTGCATTTATTTAAAATTTGCCAAGACAACCACCCAAAAACAATTATTTGTTTGCTCGACATTATAATAAAGGTGTGTCTCAGTTGAACCGTTCCTTAATAAATGCGCTTTGATGGTCAAATCAGCTGCATTGAGCCTGGACAGCATGGCGAAATGCAGCTGATTTGATGTTTTCTCCAGGAGTTCCAGAGCGCGACGAAGTTGGCTCTGTATGGCAAGCCAAGTGTTTCATTAATAGCCACTTTTACCTATTAATAACACACTTGGCTTGCCATATTACCCAAGCGCCCTCTAGCGGCTGAAAATGTTAGTGTTAGTGGCAGAATGAATGAAATCGTCAGATCTCAGCCACAAATTGGGTCATAAATATGGAGAAAAAAACGTAAGTTGCTTTGCTGTATAAGTTACAGGGCATGCTAATTTATGCAAAAGGTGTGACTTATACAGCGAAAAGTACAGTACCAACAACACGTGTCTCTGGTCTTGTCTCTTAATTACTTGTTTAGATTAGAATGTTTAGATAAGGTTAGATGTATCCTTGGATTTATTATATGACTGTTTGTATTCATTCTTCAAGGATTCAAAGATTCAAGGTTCTTTATTTGTCGTTGGCACCACACGTTGTACATGTGATGGAACGAAATTGTGTACACAACGTCCCAGTTACATCCAACAAAAGCATTAAAATGTGTGTAAAAGAAAAACAGTAATAAGATCTAAGATGTGAACTAAGAAAAACTATAACTAAAAACACACTAAGCACTAGTAGTACAAAAACAATACGCCAAACAGCACCACGAGCACGAGTCTGTGTGAGCAGATGAGTATGAATGAACACAGCAATATGAAATAGTTACTTTTTCACAGTGATTATCCTGGTTAGATATTCATGAGTCTAACAGCCTCAGGGTAGAAGCTGTTCCTCAGTCTGATGGTTCTACACTTAATGTTCCTTAACCTCCTTCCTGAGGGAAGCAGGGCAACAATTGTGTGTGCTGGGTGAGTGGGGTCCTTCATGATGCAGTGGCCCTTTTCCTGCATCTGGAGGTGTAGATGTCTGTGATGGTGGGGAAGCTGATTCCAACAGACATGTGTATCTGCATGCAGTGCAGATATGCAAGTTGTGTATCTGCACTGTGTGTTCACGTTATGTTCTGTGTTGCACCGTGATCCTGGAGGAACGCTCTTTCATTTCAATATGTACTTGTACGTGGATAAAATGACAACGAAACATCTCTGACTCTGACTATGACTAAAACAGAATCTTTAACTTTACGTTACATAATACACTTCCTTACATTTATGCTGCTTATTCTTCAGAATGAAAACAGAATGTCAGACTCTACAGTGTCTATCATCAGTTCCTTTGTTTCAACCTTCATAAGGCCACTGACATTAGACTTACAATTTGACTTTTCTATTCAATGAGTGGTAGTGTTTAGTTGTGCAGGTCAGTCGCCAGTAAGAACATTGAGTTTTATTTACTGACTGAACTAACTGATGAAAAGCTACCATGACAAATCCAGTTATGCAGTTTCTTTACAATTCCTGTTCAGATGTTTAAGTTATTGGCCTGTAAGCCTTTTTTTTTTCCTCGAGTCGAATCGGTTCGTCCTGAACATTTCATTGCATTGTTGACCTTGTGTTAACCTGCATATGACAAATAAACAACATAATATAACATAAGCTTTGCTTTGCTATCAGTCAAGGCAACAGAAAACTGTCAGTCGACTGACTCTAAATACATGAAACCACATATGATGGTCAAATCAAAACATAGTTTTATTAAAATTTATTTTTTGTCAAATTAATCATCAGAACACTTTTATTTTTCCCAAAACTTTGACAAAAAGATTTATTGTAATCAGGGACAAAACACCAGCACATATCAGCGTTTTCATATAATGCATGATTTGTAGATTCTTCTTCTAGGTTAAGCTTTATAGCGAAAGATAAAACTTCTAAAACCACCCAAAACTTTAGAGAGAACAAACAAGCAATGAAATTATTTTAAAAAATACACACAACTTGATATACAATCACACACGTAAGTTCATAGAGAGGAAAATCATATTAACCAGAATACAGTAGTCTGTAAAAAAAAAAAAAAAGTGGCTTTTATTTTTTTAAAGATTAGCTTACATATTTTTAATATTTTAATATTTTAATAGTATTATTTATTTTTAATCTAAATTCAGGATCTGGTCAGAGCTTGAATTTTTTCCTTTGTGTTGCTGATTTGCACGTGAGTTGAGCACCGTTATTTTCCAGGTAACTTTTATGGGGGAGGGAGTGGTGGCGCAGAGGTTAGAAAAGCAAACCTGTGATATGAATGTCACCAGTTTGAATCTCCCAGCTAACTGTAACGCAAAAATGTAGTGAAGTGCCCCCATCCACCTCCACCCTCATTTTGAGCAAGGCCTTTAACCTTCCTGTCATGAGCCATGACCACATGTCGAGCCACACAGAGAGCTGTGGTAGCTCAGTGGTTTGTAGTTGAGTCGGGAAGTGCATCCGGCAAAAAGCAATAGCCAAATCCTCATGCGTTCACCCACTGTGGCAAGCCCTGAGGGAGGGAGCAGCCAAAAGAAGAATATTTTTTATATTTCTGTCTGTAGTTTAGGACAGAGTAGAAGCTGTTTGTATTTATAGCTCGGGTCTCGTCTTCATCCATGAATTTCTTCATCTACAGTTGCTCTAATATTTCCAGGATTTTTCCTCAGAATGGTTTGCTGTTGTAAAAATAAACTCATACTGAATCTGTTCTGTTTACATAAAACAAATGTCAGACTGAATGCTATTGCTTCACTCAGTTTCACGGATATAAATAGCACACCTCACCACCTGCAGGCACTGTTTGACAGTTAGGTGAGGTTTTAGAGCTTTTCTTCTGAAAATGTGGATAATCTGACACATTTAGCAACTTTAAAGTGTTCTTTGCTTCATCTTCTTTTTGAGCGTTACTGCACCCTTACCCATCATACTGTATTAATTACCTTAAAGACCCACTCTGCCATGCATTTGTTTTCAAAGGCAAACAGATATGCAATGCCATATAAATAGCAGTTTTACTTTATTTAATCCTTGTGCTTAATTTATAATGTGGTTATTGAACGTCAGGCCACTTTGCTGAGATCATTGCCAATAAAACTGCTTGCGCTTGCACCAGCTGCACATTGGGGACGGATGTGCACTCAAGAAATGAGTATTTATTTAGTCTATAAAAATGTGCTTTGAATTACATCCTTTGTCACTGTGGAGCAGAGGAATTTCTCAGTTCTGAAGCCATTCCACAAATTGATAAAATGGTTTACCTTTTCTGCTTAAACAAAAGCATCAGTTTTTCTGTGGTCTCCTTCTTCATCTCAACCTTGAGGACAAACTCTTTGTGCCCAGATGTCTTTGTCATAAATATGTTGCTTCCTGTTTCTTCTGATTTATTTCAGTCAGTGGTCTGAGCAGTGTTTCATTTCTGACTTTAAATATTTTATCTACCGGTATATCACTGAAGTATACTCTAAGGTGTGTACTGCTGATTTTTTTAAAAATTTGCTTTTGTTCTTTCTTGTGTTCCTAAAAATACCAACGTTTGGATACCTGTACTGATAACTTAAGCTATTTTTAAGTATCCACTCCTACCATATTAAAAGAACTGATCAAGGTTTTACTCAGCATCAGGAAGCCAAATAGGGACTGATCTAATGACAGATGAAGTCCAATGTCTATGAATCAGCAATGGTTCCTCTTGAAACAGTTTAAAGTAGGCCTGTCACAATAAACAATAAATCAATTAATCGTATGATAAATTAAAATTATCGACCTCATTTTCATTTATCGCTTTATCGTTTCTTTGTGTCTCTCTCTTTCTACTGAAG
>JARVGQ010000759.1:20312973-20325988 GCA_031762355.1 Hypsolebias martinsi | reverse complement strand
CAGCTGATTGTCACGGACTAAAGTCCGACATCATCCTCGTCGACTCGGTTCTGGTCCACTCAGCAACCGGTGTGGAGGTTGTTAGATGAAGCAGGTCTCGCTTGGTGTCAAATCTGTCGACTCTTATCTAAAGTTCAGCTTTAACTTGTTAAGTTGTTGTTAGCAGAGCCCTATAAAGCCTTATATCTCTCTATGGCTCTGGTTGTTAGCTTAACTTTTAGCCCAGAGGAAAGCAGTCTGATGCAGCAGCACGCATGCGCATTAGGTGAAGGTACAAAATTCACAGCGCCATCTAATGAACCGGCATGGTAACTACAGCAGATTCATGAGGGCGGGGGCGAATCATTCGGGTGCATGTAAACACAGAATTCACCCGTGTCAACGCAGATCTTTTCCTCTAATTAACATACCCAAAACCTCTGTTCCCCCCACCGTGTCCGTGTAAATAGGGCCTTAATTTCTACCACTTCCAGTTCTTTCTTCTGTCTTTTGTCTTTACCACTGTCTCCAGACCATACAACATAGCTGGTCTTACCACTGTCTTGTAAACTTTTCCTTTGACCTTTGCTGACACTTTTTTAAAACAAATCACTCCTGATACTTTTCTCCATCCACTCCATCCTGCCTGGGCTCTCTTTTTCACTTCTTTCCAACATTCTCCATTTCCCTGGACAGTGGACCCCAAGTACTTGAAGTCATGCACCTTTGTGACCTCTGCTCCTTGTAGCCTCAGTGTTCCACCAGCCTCCCTCTCATTCACACACTTGTGCTGTACTCTGTCTTACTATGGCTGACGTTCATTCTTCTTCTTTCAAGTGCATACCTCCACCTCTCCAAGTCCATTTTAATGGCTAAATCATAATGTCTGCCTCCTGAAAAATTCCATCCATGCCAGTATTGGTTTGATTTACAAATATGGAGCCATTATTACTTTTTTCTGGGTCTATCTCATTTTGCTATTATCCAATTGGAGTAAAACTTTGTGCACTGAAATGATTAATGGCTGAGCGTAAACTGTAAATGTAATGTAAAAAAAAAACCTGTATTGACCAAGCTCTTTCTCTCTATACTCATGTTTTTACGTGGGCTTTCATGTCATCATATGACGGGCATTTATTAGTTTTTCTTATAATGTATCTACAAAGAAATAAACATCCACCCATTACCTTTTACCTGCTTCCTCCTTTTAGAGTTGTGGGGGTCACTGGTGCCCATATCCAGCAGTTGTGCAAGTGGCAGGGGACACCCTGGACAGGTCTCAACTCCATCACAGGGCCACATAGACAAACAACCATTCACTCTCTCACTCACACCTAGGGACAATTTAGAGTTACTAATCAGCCTAACATGCATGTTTTTGGTCTGAGCAGGAAACCAGAGTAACTGGAGAAAACCCACGCATGCACAGAGAGAACATGCAAACTCCACCCTGAAAGGCCCCTGGCGTAATTTGACCGGAGACCTTCTCGCTGAGAGGCAACAGTGCTACCAACTAAGCCACCATGCCACCAGAAATAAACACGAACAAAGAAAAACATATCAATTTAATAAAATATACATGTATTTGGAATAGTGTGGAAGGGGCCTTTGAGATGCTGCATAGTTTCGTTTTCTATATGGTAATTTAAGGCTCAACAGATGGAGGAATGACATTGAGGCAGGCAGATAAAATGAAACAAGGTACAGTCCTGGATGAGAAAAGATTGTTAAAAAGGCAAATCATTCAAACTCACACTTTGATCACTCAGTGGAGGCAAAACAATTGTTCTCTCGATAGTGTTGAGTACAATTTTCCACAGCTCCTTGAGAACTCGTTTCAGTACCGTCTTCTCGCAGATCTTTGCGAATAACATCAAACTGTGAGGGGGGCAGAAGAGGCTTCTGTTAAGGTGACGCTTACAGCACATGTCTCAACCTGAGTTAACAAGAACCAAGTCTTCAAGTAATGACACCTTCATACATAGAATAAAAAAAATTATAACACCTGTGGCAGAATAAAAGCTACAGCTATACGCTTAATCTTGCCCGCTTTGTGCGAACAGTGTCTCAGAGATGGAAGGAAGGATTTTGTATTTTCATATCATTAAGAGGATTCGCTGCAATACCCCACTGGCCTCTATGTTGCTTTGTCAAATGTTGGAGAACGATTGAGCTAATTTCATCAGTTCTTTAAAGATTGCTGCTCAAGAAACCCACGCAAATAAATACAGTCCTATAGTTGAATTAATAGACTTTCTCCAATGATGCATGTCCCTCTTTCTTGGACAATGAGTAAGATATTTTTATATTTGAAGGGCTTGAATGAATTCAACTGGAATTTAAATTGACAATTAAGTTAGCCTTCATTATGACCACTGGTGGAATGTAATTATTAACATTATTGACCTTGAGAATAATTTTCAGGTTTCCTTAAAGTTGGGATATTTTCTTGGTTTTTCATGGTATTGCATTGTTATGAGAAACCTGTTTTAACTGTGTATATAACTGTGTTGTTCTATGCTTGAATACTGACAATGTTTTTAAAGTTCCCATTGCACTACAAATGGACAGAACAGTCCTACAAGTTATCACCATGCACTGAAGCGATGCCTACTTCTTATCAAGAAGGTCCATAAGAGGCCGTAAGACCGTCTCTGCATCCATGGCGGCGTTGCTCCCTTTCACTGGCCCTTTCATCTGAACCAGCTCCTGGTTCATCTGCTTCACGCAGTCCTCAATCACAGGTTTGAAACTGTTTGATGACAAAAACAGGTCTTTAAAGACATTTTCTACTCTGAATAATAACAGTCAATGTTAGGTACTTGGAGAAGGTGAAAGCTAACTAATTAATGACGAGCGGAGGTGTCTTTCCTTCAAGCTGAAATGTTTAATGGCTCCCTGCTCTCACTAAGCATGACGCACACAAACTTGAGCCAATTAAATTCTCTGTTTGACAGTAAAGGTGGTATAGTTTCACATGTTACAGAGACACCAACTGGCTGAAAATGATCTGCTGCAAACTCACACATGCAGTTTGAGATTCACCCACCTGGAGCCGAACACTCCGCTGAGCTCGTCCAGCACAGTGTTGAGTTTGTTCTGCAGCTCTTTCAGCAGATCACTGGCTTCTGCATCCAGCTGTCGGTGCCGTGAAAGACAGACAGTTATTACATATTTGCACTTTATATAGTAGACAGCAGGAGCTCTGTATCTTTGGAGAACACCTCAACTGCGGTTAGGGGTGCTTGAGGTGGGAGAGCAACGAGCTCCGAGGAGACCTGCTTTGCAGGTGGCTTCACACTCATTCTGCTCACCATGTGTGCAAAGCAATGTGCTGAATACCAATGGACAGCTCACTTCAGAGTGTGGCAATGATGACTGCTAGCCGAGTCATAAGACATGGTCTCAATAAGGAAGTAGTTGGTAATATGAGCATGTCTGTGCTTTATTGCACAGGTTAGAGACAAGATGTTCTCAGTCTGCTATATAGAAAAGAATAATGCTCAATGAACTGCAAATCTACAGGCTTATATGTTTAAGAAAAGTGAGGTGTGCTGCAGTTTGGCTGCTCTCTTCTGCAGGGAGCAAATATGCACAAAATATTTGGCCAGCGTTTTGAGCCAAATGACTTTCCTATTGCACCCTGGACTTGAACCTGCAGACTAATGGTTACAAGATCATGTCACTGACCACTGAGCTGCCCCAGCCCTGAACAGCAGTGTCATTTAAAAGTGATGAATCACATTAACATGTTCAATTTTTTTAAATTCAAACCAGGGCATGCAAATATAAATACTGACACCTCATAGTTGACCTTTGAGTCAATTATCAAAACTAGTCTAAACAAACATCAACAAATTTTGACCATTCATATGCTCATGCATAGCAAGTCGTTTTCTGAAGCTCCATATTTATTTATGTTTATGTGATGGATGCGCAGAGTGTTCATGTTTGTGCTCATTTGGCATTTTGGACACGTTCAGACCAAATGAATGAGTATTGGATGTTTGTGCTGCACCAATATTGTGAACATATTTGTGCTTGTAACGCCATACATGTGCACTGAAATGACCGTGTGAGGTGACGCGCCATATAACATGCATGACAGATCACCGCATCAGACCCTATAAGCTCAGCCATGAAGCCGTTCATCTGACACATTCTCATGGTGGATGGCTCAGCTGGAAAGCGGATGTGTAGACTTAACTTTTTATTCATATTGTTATTCTGCGCACATGCCTTCATCTGCACCATGTACAGGACAGATTTATACATCAATGTATGTGTGAAATTCTTCTTGCACGGAAAATTACCCATAAAGTTTTATTCCCTAGAGTCAGTAGCATAAAAAAGATAAATAAATAAATCTTTGTAGGCCTTGCTCTTTCATCAGCCTTTTCAACCTTTGCTGATTTGGGTTCTATTCAGTTTGAAACACAAACCTATTTTATTGCTTTCATCTCAATGGCAAAGTATCCTAAAGGAAAGTTTGCAAAGAAAATGTACACAACTTTAAGACTAAACAGTCAATCGTGACCCCCTAGAACAGGGGTGTCAAACTCACTTACAAAAGGGGGCCAAAATCGAATCCTTTTTCAAACTAAGGGCCAATTTCAGAATCTACATTAACTCAAATCAGATACGCAACATCTTTTCTTGGTCACAGGTTCCTCAACAAATGTTTGGTTGGTCTCATTTGATGTTCTCTGTTGTGCTTTCAACATCACAATCAAAGATTACAGAAAAAAAAAATTCAAGATATAAAAGTATTTTACGTTTCACATATCATCTTGGGGGCCAGATAAGATGTCAACGAGGGCCACATTTGGCCCCCGGGCCTTGTGTTTAACACATATGACCTAGAAAATGAAAACTTTACTTTGACTCCAGAGTGTTTTGGATACAAGTGAACTGAACGCATGTAGACTGCTGTCCGGATTTAAGAGTGTCTGTCTCTCACTAAAGCAAATTTCAAATAATATTTTAAAAAGATTTAAAAGAAAGCCTGTTACCAGGTTTGGATAAACTAAACCAGTCCTTGTCAAGTTACAAAACATTTGCAAGAAGTCTACAGTGCTCCTGGCTGTAACTTAGAAGAGGTTGTTGTTTGATTTGGAAACAAGATTTGAAAAATAAAGGAAAAACAAGACAAAACATTGAGCTAGTAAAATCTCTGGTATTTTTTTTTTTTTTTTGCATTTTGTTATTATTTCAGTCTATCAGATGCGATGGACATGTTTTTGCATCCCTTGTAATGTACGTCAAGTTATCAAGACTGACAAAACATTTTCAATAAGCAAATATTTTGTACATAGGTCTAAGTTTTTCAGGAGTTTTAATATTCACAGACACAATCGTTTTCAAATATTCTAAACACTACACCGAAACTTTACCAATAAGGCAAAAAGGTGCATTTGTGTGAATAAACTATGAAACAATGTATTTTCTGAAATGTCTGGTTGAAACTTATCAGAGGACATATATCTAGTTTTAGGTGGCAAGGTAATCCTAAACTTGTCTGATGCATTTTAGACTTGTTCATTAGACGCATTACAAGAAACTCATCAGGCTGGAATACATGGGGCACCTGGCGTTGCCATGGTGGCTGGTTTCACTTGTCAGTGACTGACAACCAGAGTCCTGCAGAGTGTGCAACTCTCCCCTGGCTGACAGCCTATCAGCTGCTGCCCAGCTTTGCTTCAGTTTGCTTGTTTCAACAGTGCAATATCTATTCTCTGGCAGGTTGTTATTCTACAGCACTGCAGATCCAAAATTACTCATGAAGCCGAGTAAAGAAGGTTTAACAGATAACTATTTCGAACGGGAGAGAAGATATCAGCCAACAGGACAGAGTCTAACATGAAGTCGTATGCTAATCTTGGCAGATCAGTACTAGATAAGACTATAAATTAGCATTGTCTTAGATAACTATTGAGTTTTGTTATTGGTGGCCTTAGACTGAGATAACAGCACTTGATAATTACGTATTTTGGTATGAGCTGATTCCTGACAGAAAGCACATTTACAATGAAAAGCCTAAAGTGCAGGAAGAAAATCATAAAGAAGCTTGGATCTGAAATACAGTTTATGAGCAGGCTTAAAAAAGATACTTCACATAAATTGCTTACTTAATTGCTACAATATGATCCTTCACTAAAAGACTGATTTTTGGGGTAGGAAGATTAGGTCTTGTAAAGTCCTTATTCTTTGAAAAAACAAAAAAAGACCTGCAATCCAGGTTAAGATCTACAAACAGTTAGATGACAGCTCAAGCCTGGAGAAAACACAGCTGGAAGGATGTGAGAGTGTTTGAGAACATGGTCTGAAAATCCCACTCTGAAGCACTTGTGTTTGCAGCTTGGCGAAAGGAGAGAATAGTTTACATCTGCAGCCTGGAAGTTGATGGTGAGCTATAAGCTCGCCTCCTTGAGCTGGAGCAACATGAGAACAACAACCTTACCATAAATCACTTCTAAATTAGTCATGGACATAAAGTGTCAGGGGAAAAAAAAAGATAAAAAAATAAATAAAGATGGGATCCAATGGCCAATATCCCCAAAGTGCAAGGGATGGTGAGCTTAAGCAGCCTGTCCAAAAGGGTGATGGGTAATTTCAGCTCCATATGCTCTGTGGCACATGCTGCTGGAAGGGGTGGGGGTGTGGTGAGAATAGCGCAGGATTGTGAGGGGTGGTGAGGAAGGGCGTGCTTTGTTGCACTAATTGATAAATGGAAAGAGCTGTTAAAGAGTCCTATATTGCACACACCTTACAAAAGGAGACAACCCCCTCCTCCTGGAACCAGAGAGAGAGAGTACAAAAAGGAAATGGGGGAAATAGAGGACACAACGACAAGAGACAAAACGCAATTCAAGACAGGTGTTAGAAACTAGAGGAAAACATGCTTGTCAGTTGTAGGAAGCTAATGGGGGCTGCTTCTCAGGTTAAATACTGACAGAACTTAGAAAGAAAGATCACCCTAATTTCAAATGCAACACATAATTTAAGGATTCAGTAGACATTTACTAAAATGGTAAATAAAGATGTCTTGTTTTATGAGTGGAGTTAGCGGTAGGAAAAGAGTGGATGGATAAAAGGTGGTTACAAAAAAACAGTCAAAACTGGAAGAGAATAACAAGCCAGACTGACAGAAGAAATGTAGACGTGCTGGATCAATATGCTTTTACAAAACAGGTGTCATCAAAAACCTTTGCAACAACAACAACTGAATTCTGATATGATTGTTGATTTCAGAGGTCTTGTTTCTGTTTCCAAATCTACTAAAATCAACTCTGTTAACGTATAGCATGGGATCATCTAAGCCCTGAGAATTATCCTATCCTATCCTATCCATCTATTCATCAACACATCATCTCTTATCCATCCACCCATCCATTATCTTTACCTGCTTCTTCCTTTTCAGATCATGAGGGTCACTGGTGCACACATCTAGCAGTCACTGTGCAAGAGGCGGGGTACAACCTGGACAGTCCCAATTCATCCATCCTTTCATTTTCTATAACTACTTGATCCTATCCAGAGTTGCAGAGAGTTGGCATCTATTTCTAGTGGTCAATGGGCTAGGGTGCACCCTGGATAAGTCAGCAGTCCTTCTCAGGGCCATTGAAAGTGTTTTCATATCAAACAGTTCTAAGGACTCTGAGTTGTAAGGATTGTCAGATCCATTAAGGAGGTCCTTATAAAACCATCACACTGCCAGGTGAACACTGTGATTGAGCAACACTCAGCCAATTGTATATAGATATATGAATTTGACTTGAGACACACAATATATCAATAAACTATCTGCATCTCAATATTAGAGAACAAACTATCAATATTGCTAAGGATTGTTCGGACTGCAATAAATCATAAGCTGTCAAGTGATATGTAATAATAAATCATAAGCTGTCAAGCAATATGTAATAATAAATCATAAGCTGTCAAGTAATATGTCAAGTACAGCACATTCATTTTCTTCTGCATGTTACTTTATGTGGCCAATGGAATTGATTCTCACTGGTCATGGTGTCCACATTAAGTTTTGTTTGATGACAAAATGGAAAGAGAAGATTGAGGAAAAGGTGGGTTTATCACAATCATCACAATATTAAACAATAATATCACACATCACATGTTGTTCTAATATGTCTCAGCCCTACATATATTCACCAATTGGAAATTGGTCTTTGGTATAATTTAAAAGGGAAGTTTGACAGAGCATTACAAACGTTCAGAATGAGTTATGAGAGCCGAGACTTGTACTCATATGATTATGAGCATTGTGAACTCTACTTTAAAACCAGGTCCTTCTTCCTGTGAGGCAACACTGCTAACAAGCTGCACCAATCTGATGCCATTTGTGTCCATCTTTTCAATGGAAGTTTGCATTGGTTGTTTATTAAATGAGTAGAAATGCATTACAAAACAATACAGGCAGAATAATAATTATGTACAGACCTGTTTGCCTCCCATAGACTCAAACATTTTCTCCAGTTGTACACGAAGTTGCTGAATGTTGTTGAGAATGATGCAAGGCTGCAAAAGAGCAAATTAAAAAAAATATTAATTAAACAAATGTGGCATGTTTGCTTTTTTTATGGCACGATGCAGTACCCAGTGGTTATGAAATGTATTCAAGGTTTAAATGTCCACAAGCAAAAAAAAAAGAAGAAAGAAAAAGTGCATAAACAATAATTTCTTGTTTTACATCTCTTTGAAATGTATTGACATAGTTTGTGAGCCTTTCATTATCCACTGTGACCTGAAACATGATGCAAAATGTCAAAAGAAAAATCCCAAAGTTACAATAGTAAAATCTATCAATTTTGATTTTCTGACACATCTTCTGTACACAGAAGCAAAGCGTGCGTGCAAGCGACAGTAGGGAGATAGAACACACAACGCAACCAGGAGAGAAATGTCTGCACTGATTGTGTCAGGAGTCATCGATTCTCTGCTCCATAACAAGTTTAACAGATGACAGACATTGATCACGACACGTTTTTATGGAGACCAAGAATAAATCTACAGAGTTCCCCAAGTCCGACACAGAACATGCATTATCTGCTCTAAAACATAACAGAGGAGAATACAACTCATCTTAATTAGTATTGTGGTAATGAATAGTACTAATACAATAATCCTGCATCTCAGAGTAGAGGGATGATTGACGTCTTTCAAACCTCAAGACAACCAAGTGTCTCTGGGGCAACATGTGCTGCAAATCCCCTCTGTTTGATTTATGAGTGAATTTGTTTAGTAGTGATTGGATGTTTTCAATCAGAATTTTGTTTTTACTACAGAACACACATAAATGCACTGCACATCATTCTTATTTAATGGAAGTGAAATAACATGATAAAGTATTTAATCTAGTAGCAAGAGACACGCCACAAGTCAACGATAAAAACTAGAAATGCTTGCACACGCTGAAGATGCTTAAAAATGAATAAAGGCTACCATGCAAAACAAAAACAAAAAAACTTTTATGAACTAAAAACAACAAATTTACTTACACAAGTGTAAATAAATATTTTAATAAAAAGGTAGCTAATCTAAAAAAATAAAAATAAAAATAAAAACTATGTATGGATTACATTACACTTGTTTCCTAACGTGTTGAAAATGCAGCGTTTTGCTGCTAAGGCTTAAACTGAATGCATGGCTCTCTGTTTGCTGACTGTGCATTTAGCTAAGAAGCCTGAGTGACATAAATTTAGTTAATTATATCTGTCTGCTAGGGTCTGCCTGCTTTATCAGCAGATGAACGTGTGAAGCCCAGATTTTTTTGTGTCCGTTGACTGTACAGGCTGATAAATGTGCCACGATAAAAGTTACATTTAAATGAGGGCACCAGAGAAAAGGTGTGGTAACATTAACAGAAGAAAAACAACAAGAATGTGTGTTTTGAGGAAATATCATGACAGCAAATTAGCTTATTAAAAAAAAAAAAGTGTGTGTTCTGGGATCCCAAAGTTACAAAAACTAAATCAAATAGCTGCTAAGAAATGATCATCTTATTTTCTACTTCTTGTCCTTTAAATAGACAATTGACAAATCAACCCAGTATTACACTTTAATTTGCAGATAACACGTTAGGGCCTTGAGATAAACACTGAGATGAAGCTGATCCAAAAGTAGCCTGTCTTCATGCTTCTCTCTGTCCACATGCCTAGATCCTTGTTTCACTTTTTAAACGGCTGACTTTTATAACGTTCAGCAAGAGCCAGTAACCTTGATCTGCTGAGTCCTCTGTCCCTTAGCCATAAAATATGTATAACACAAATTGTGATCGTAGAATAATTTGATTCCCTCTCTACAGCATCTGAAAGGTTCCTAACCTCTGACTGTAGTTGCTTTTTTACATCATTTGTCTCTTTGGCCCCGTCATGAAAAAAAAAAAAAAAAAACATTTTACATTTTCTCGGAGCCATTTGAGACTTAACACTATAAAGAAACATCTGCCAGCTGTGTTCCAACACTGGCTCTTATTGATTACTTATTCAGCTTCAAAGACCAATGTGAATAATTAGGCAAAATGAAAAAGGATGAGTTTAGTCATCAATCAGAGTAAGCTACTGACAGAGAAAAGGCCAATAACTTGTTCCCATCATATGGATTGTGAGATGAATAATTGTTTCTCAGTTTGAGACAATGGTAAGGGCTTTACAAAAGAAGGGTCAGAGCTTTTTTTTTTTTTTTTTTTTTTTTTTTTTAATCAAACTGATATCTGAAACAAAGTTTCACATTTTGTTTGATTGTTAAAATCTGGTCTCTCTTGTAAATGAGTCCGCGAGGCTCAATGGGATTAACCAGTATAAATGAAGGTTGAATGAATATTTATTCCAGGTCTCCACTACAACCACTGATGAAGACAGTATTTATGCACATAACTGGGTAATTTAAACTAAACTTTGTTGAATTTATAGAAAATATGTGGGCACTTACCACCTTCTCCTTATTCAAATGTGATGGAAAGTCCTTGGAAATGATAACAGCATATTGCAAAAGAACTTTGTTGATAGTCTGTGGGGAATGAGAAGGAGGCAGTTTTATGGTTATATTTTGTTTGCTCTTCTATTATTTACACTCTCTATTATGAAATGTTAATATGAAACACAATAAAAATACCGGAGAGTCAGTTTTGATCAATGACAGACTCTTTAACTGGGAGTTATTATAAGCAACAGGAGTACTCAGGGTTCATAAGGAGGCCACTGCAATAAGCCTGACCTTCGCAAAGCGGCACATGAAGTGAGCCAGAGCCTGTGGGTTTGGGCACTCCAGCTTCTTGATAATCTCAAAACTCTGGTTTAGCTGTGTGAACACATCCACCACCGAACAGGAGAAGAGGGCGTGATCTGAGGTTTGCTGAAACTAAAACAGAAGACAAGTCGTACAAGTTTACGCACAAAGATATACAGGTATTAAAGCAAAAACATTATATACAGTAGTCCCTCGCTACTTCGTGGTTTGTTTATTGCGGACTAGCTGTATGACGGTTTTTAAAAATAAGATTGGATATGACACACATTTGGCTGATTGATGGATGAGCCGCACGATGGGCATAGACTTTTGATTTAAAATAAATTATTTAATATTATTTAGCACCTCCTGCACCTTTGTGCAGCCCACACTTCAGGATAAAGTTCCTGCTACACTTGATCAGCTGTTCTCCATGCAGAACAGAGGAATGGGCGTGGCCAAGAGTGCTTGCAGGTGGCTGAGAGCAAAGGAGTCAAACAGCTGAAATTTTGACATTATGTGCTATATTTGATCGTTTAAAAACATTGTTTAGAATATTGCAAGATTGTGGGAGGGGTTTTAAACACACTTACATATATATATATATATATAAAAGGTATTAACTCTTTGTAATTGTACAAAATACAGTACAGGTAGTCCTCGACTTAAGGCACCCTCGACTTACGGCAACTCGGACTTACGAACGGGTTTGCGGCGCAGTATAATGAGTTCCGACTTACGTTAAAATCGGGTTACGAAGGGTTTGTAGGTACGGAACCCGTTCGTAAGTCGAGGACTACCTGTACTCCCAACAGCAGCAGCACAAACATGAGTCTGTGTGAGCAGATGAGCATGCATGAGGTTTTAGTTTTTGAACCTGAGCACCTTAGGAATTAATTTTTCAGTCTTTCTTCCTCCTTAGATGGCATTAATCTGGCCTCCAGTTCTAATGTTAAAAATCTTGGTGTTATTTTTGATCAGGACATGTCTTTTTATCCCCCACATTAAAAACGTTGCTAGAACCACCTTCTTCCACCTGCGTAATATTATTAAAATTAGAAACATGTTATCAAAAAGATGCAGAAAAACTGGTTCATGCATTTGTCACGTCTAGACTGGACTATTGTAATGGTTTATTATCTGAGTGTCCAAATACTTCTTTAAAATGTCTTCAGTTGATCCAAAATGTTGCTGCCAGAGTCTTAACTGGAGTTAGTGGGAGAGATCATATACTGTATCTCCAGTTTTAGCTTCTCTCCATTGGCTCCCTGTCAAATCCAGAAATTAATTCAAAATCCCACTTCTAACCTACAAAGCCCTCAACAACCTAGCTCCATCTAATATTTGAGGTTTTATTGTTTCATATTTTCCTAACAGAGCACTTCACTCTCAAACTGCAGGTTTACTTGTGGTTCCGAGAGTTTCCAAAAGTAGAATGGGAGGAAGATCTTTCAGTTCTCAGTCTAAAAAAAAGTTAAGTCTGGTCATCTGGACATTCAAAAAACAAACAAACAAAAAAAGAAAATGTAGAAATGTTTCATCTTTCAGTTATCAGGCTCTTCTCTTGTGGAACTAACTTCCAGTTTCTGTCCGTGAGACTGACACGTTGTCCAGTTTTAAGACTTTCCTTTTCAATAAATCCTATAGTTAAGGTTGGCTTGTTATGCTTCTATAGACTTATTAAACTACTGGAGGACATATTGATCTCATTTCCTTAAATGAATTGTTAAAATTCAAGTTTTCATTTGATACTATTTCAATCTTAACATGTGATTCGTGACCTGCCATTGTG
>JARVGQ010000759.1:20295256-20309296 GCA_031762355.1 Hypsolebias martinsi | reverse complement strand
ATGCTCTCCACTGCACACCTGTAGAAGGAGGTGAGGACTGAGCTTCTCAGACCAGCTCGTCTCAGCCGCCTGAGGACATAGAGTCTCTGCTGAGCTTTCTTGATCAGGGGTGGTGGTGTTGTTGCTCCAGCTGATGTCATTCAGGTGGACACCCAAGTACTTGTAGCTGGAGACCACTTCCACCACAGGTCCTCAGGGGGGTGTAGGTGTGTTTGTTCCTTCTGAAGTCCTTTGTCTGCTTCACAATGGTTGTTCTTTCTGCACCAGCTCTAAAGGTAAAGGTTAAAAAAAAAGTAAAATATTTATTTAATAAATAAGATAATAAAGGTATTTAAAAAAAGTCATTTTATTATTCTTTATTACCCATAAGATTCAGTTTGTGTTTGTTAATGATGGCCCCTCCTGACTGAGGATGGACAGTGTCCACGCAGTTAGAGCCATAATGAACTGCAGCGGCGAGGAGGCGACGGGGGGACACGGTCCCTGCAGGTGGAGACACAAAGACACTTCCAAATGTGACTCACCACGGGTGGACTCCTCTTCCTCACTGTGTCCGTGGGATGTTTCAAGGATTAGACGAGAAGCGGTGAGTGTCGGCTTTCTTTCTCACAACTTTCATCTCAAGCTCAGGCGCACCACGGAGTCCAACTCTTGACTTTCTTTTTTTCCACGAGAATGTGACTTTGCAGTCTTAACAGCACTCGCAGATTAAGTTGCAACCCTGCGTGCAGGATGTGGCGCGTTCCTTCACACCCAGCAACTGTCCCAGTGACCACTGGAACAAATCCATTACCGACTCCCAGCAACTCCGAGGAGCAGCGCGAGCTGTTATTCCTCTAAACTTAACCTCGTCCTGGTTTATCAACAGATTCAGTGCAACCTGACTTCAACCTTTGGGCTACTTTTTTTTGTCGGCTTCATCCTTCAGAAGTTTCTTCAGGCATGGACAAGCCGTCAGTGCGCAGGCGCGTCGGCGTGTCCCCGCCCTCTACCTGAGGAGCGCACCTGGATCCAACAAAACGGAAGTTCAGTTTAGTCAGAGTGGGTCTTCTATCAGCTTTGCTGTTTGTGGAGCTCAAGCACCAAACGACACGATGTTAACGCAGGATGGTGATGTTCGTTGGATTTTTTGAAAACACCTAAAAAGTTCATCGACTCACATGGTACGTGTGTTACTTTTAATCTGAAGGAATGCAGAGCCGAGGTTGCCAATTAAAGCACTTATTGAGTATGGTATCATTGTGCTGTCTTAATCATTGTCCGAACTTCTCAAACTTTATTAATGGTTGTGAATGTTTGTTGCAGCTGAATCAGTCCAAAGGCAGCCTCCTCTCCATTAACAAAGAATGACAACTCTTCGCAGAGTCCTCAGAAGAAGACTGCACCCTTATGTACTGGCAATAGTGGCCCTAGTGTTTGTGACATTTGTGTTCTTCATACAATGGGAGGTTGGGACCCAAAGCCAGCAGGAGGACCCCTGGCTGTCAGTGAAGCGGGACAACGTGCTGGGTTTGGTGATGGGAGCTGTCAATAACCTGAGAGACTCGATGCCAAAGATGCAGATCAAAGCCCCGGTGAGGCAGCAGGGCAAAGCAGGCAGTGACTCCTGCCTGCCGGGCTACTACACTGCTGCTGAGCTCAGACTGGCTCTGGAGAGGCCGCCTCAGAACCCGCTCGCTCCAGGAGCTGCTGGGAAACCTTTCCACACCAACTCACTGAGCCCCGAAGAGCAGAAGGAGAAGGACAGGGGCGACGAGAAACACTGCTTTAACGTTTACGCAAGCGACCGCATCTCTTTAAGCAGAGACCTGGGAGCAGACACAAGACCACCGGAGTATGTGAAAATCGTGCTTTTTAAATCTTCATAAATCTGTGCTCACTGAGCCAAAAGACCACACTGTTCTAGTTTTTTTTTTTTTTTTTTCCTTTCTCGTTCTCTTTTCAAACTGGAAATTATCCACACGCATTGTAATGTTGATAGGGTAATTCGACATGGCAGTCTAACCCAAACAAATGTCTCATACTTGCTACAATGGATGGAAATGTCAGAGAGAAACCACAGAGTGACTGAGACGTTGTTTCAGTAACATGCCTGCTCAATTACTTTGGCCAAATTCAGACAGAAGCACAAATTTCTGACATCCGAGTACAGTGAAACCTAATGACTTCCTGTGTACGCTGCATGGGTTAGACCTGTACGTCCATGCACTGGGGGATCTGCTAAATCTCCCCCGCTTCCAGCATAGCAGGTATTTTAAAGGTTGACTCATGTGGTGTCACAGATGAAATGGACTCCACAAGGGAGAACCTGCAAATGTAATAACCAGACCATGACACATTAGAAACTATCCAAGATAGTCAGGTATTTATTTTTTGTTCTTCCTAACGCAGGTGTATTGAGCAAACCTTCAAGCGATGCCCCCCGTTGCCCACCACCAGTGTGATAATCGTGTTTCACAATGAAGCTTGGAGCACTCTGCTCAGGACGGTATACAGCGTGCTCCACACCTCTCCGGCCATTCTCCTCAAGGAGATCATCCTGGTGGACGACGCCAGCGTTGATGGTAAGAACTCAAGAGGGTCTTTCAAGACCGCTCAGGTCTCACTTTTCAGTCTTGGTTATATGCAGCATGGTGGGTGGGCAGCTTTAAGACAAGCCTCATGTTATAGTGGCGTCAGAAGTGGGTAACAAATAGCCTTTAAAGGAAACATAACGCTTAAGAGAACAGAGTTTTAGGGAATACTGTCCATGTGACATTTAAAACTCAGGGATTTGTAAGAAGTATGCCACAAATGGAGTACAACCAATTCTTTTTTTATTCCCCAGGCTCTGGACTTCTAAATGTCTAACGAATACCCTGTGCTTTCAGATGTTTTGAAGGATGAGCTGGATGAGTATTTGACGAGGCTGAGCATTGTGCGAGTAGTTCGCCAGCGAGAAAGAAAAGGACTCATAACCGCTCGGCTGCTGGGTGCCTCTGTGGCCACCGGTGACACGCTCACCTTTCTCGACGCTCATTGTTAGTCAATACCACTAACGTTACTCATGATCTTAAAAGATTGTACACACCCTTACTTACACGCCCACAGCTGCACAAAGCAATGTTTACTTTTCTTAAAGGCCAAGATACGAGTTATTAATAAAGTTGTGACGCAGTGTCTGTGTGTGCGTGTCAACAGGTGAATGCTTTAATGGATGGTTGGAGCCTCTGCTGGCAAGGATAGCTGAAAACTACACTGCTGTAGTGAGTCCTGATATAACCACTATTGATCTCAACACATTTGAGTTCATGAAACCGTCCCCGTATGGACAGAACCACAATCGGGGCAACTTTGATTGGGGTCTTTCTTTTGGATGGGAGACTCTACCGGATCATGAGAAACAGCGGAGGAGGGATGAAACGTATCCCATTAAGTAAGTATTATAAATTGTCACCTCTTGTTTATTTTATCGTTTTAACCCTTCAATTATGTATTCGTTTTACAGGACTCCCACGTTCGCTGGCGGCCTCTTTTCTATCTCTAAAGACTATTTTTACCACATCGGAAGCTACGATGAAAAGATGGAAATCTGGGGAGGTGAAAATATTGAAATGTCTTTTAGGGTAAGACAATAAGCTGTTGGCTTGCGCAGCAGTTCTGATTTATCGCCCTTGGGAGTTTTTCTGGTATGCTGACGTCTTCATGGGTGCGTCTAACTGCTTGTCATTGTGCGTCTGTGCCTTTCTGTTCCCTCCAACCTGCAGGTGTGGCAGTGCGGTGGGCAGCTGGAGATCATCCCATGCTCCATCGTTGGTCACGTGTTCCGCACTAAAAGCCCCCACACCTTTCCTAAGGGTACGCAAGTTATTGCTCGAAACCAAGTACGGCTGGCTGAGGTTTGGATGGACGAGTACAAGGAAATCTTTTACCGTCGTAACCAGCAAGCAGCGCAAATCGCAAAAGACGTAAGCAACACTTCTACATCTAATTTGTTTCTTAAGCTGTACTAGTTTAGTATTTATTTTATTCTGAGAAGCAACAAATTGCTCTGAGTCTTGGTCTTTCTTTTTACTCATGGCTGTAAAGTGTTTTGAAGACTACTTATTATCTCCCTTGTTAGGCAAGCTCAAGCAAATCCTGCTCTTGATCCTGAATTGCTCACAAGTGTTATGATTATGAGTTGCTTAACATGTTCTGCAAGTAAAAGCAAGAAGAACAATTTAGTATTGTACTGCTTAGTGTACAGTAATACCTAAAATCATTAACGCGTCCTTCAGAATGGGGAGACGTAGATCAGCTGTCTAAGTGTGGAACCTATTAACAATGGAAAGCTCCAAAGGAAGTCCACTCTGGTAAATGACAAGCACTCACTCAGCGTTTGCCAACATGTGGTCTCATAGGGATCAGGGCTGTACCTCACTGACGAGGCCACCTCTGTCCCACTGGTTTCAGACAGAGACGCTGCCATCCACAACTTCATAGAAACTGCTGTCAGGGCCATCAGTGCAAACTTATGCAAGCACAATTGTCCTCATTAAGGGCTCAGTGTTTAAGAGCATGCGGTGCCTCCAGATCCTTTTAAATGTGCTTTTACACTTCACTTTAAAAGAAACAGCCATCATATACTTGTTTGTAGCTGACTAATCAAGTGGGAGCACAGGGATACTCGTCATTCGTTTAGAAAATCTGAGTGATAACATCAATATACACTGCCTGGCCAAAAAAAGTCACCACCAAAAAAAAAAAAAAAAAGGTCAGACACTAATATTTTGTTGGACCGCCTTTAACTTTGATTACATCATGCATTCACTTTGGCATTGTTTCAGTAAGCTTCTGCAATGTCACAAGATCTATTTCCATCCAGTGTTGCATTATTTTTTCACCAAGATCTTGCATTGATGATGGCAGCTTCTAACCACTGCGCAAAGCCTTCTCCAACACATCCCAAAGATTCTCAATGGAGTTAAGGTCTGGATTCTGTGGTGGCCAATCCATGTGTAAAAATGATGTCTCATGTTCCCAGAACAACTTTTTCGCAATTCCAGACCAATGAATCCTGACATTGTCATCTTGGAATAATTATGCCTGTGCTATCAGAGAAGAAAAAAAAAATCCGTTGATGGAATAACCTGGTCGTTCAGTCTATTCAGGTAGTCCGCTGACCTCATGCTTTGAGCACATACTGTTGCTGAACCCTAGACCTGACCAACTGCAGCATGCCCATAACACTGCCCTTACAGGCTTGTACAGTAGGCACTAGGCATGATGTGTCCATCACTCTGGAACAGGGAAAATCTGGACTCATCAGACCACATGACCTTCTTCTATTGCTCCACAGTCCAATCTTTATGCTCCCTAGCAAATTGAAGCCATTTTTCTTCCTGGTTAGCCTAACTGCTTAAGGCTACACAGCTGTTCAGTCCCAACGTCTTGAGTTCCCTTTGCATTGTGAGTGTGGACATCTTCTTACTTACACCATTAAACTAGCCCTGAGTGCTACTGTTGTTTTTCTTTGATCTGATTTCACCAAACGTTTAAGTGATCGCCAATCACGATCATTCAGCCTTTTTTTCCGGCCACATTTCTTCCTCGAAGATGATGGGTCTCCACTATCCTTCCGGTTTTTAATAATGGGTTGGACCGTTCTTAACCCAATTTTAGTAGTTTCTGCAATTTCTTTAGATGATTTGATCCTTCTCAAACAGACTGACATCTTGTCACGACCAAGTGATGTGTCTTTTGAAATGGTTGTTTGAGAAGTGAGAAGCAACTCATTGCACCAGCTGGGGTTAAATAACTTGATGCCAGCTGAAAGATAATCGCTCATGTAGTAATTATCCAATAGGAGGCTTGTACCTATTTGCTTAGTTAAATCCAGGTGACAATATTTTTTTGGCCAGGCAGTGCATGAGCATTAGTCTAACTCTAAGTAAGTCAAAGACCAGAACCTTCTATTTAAAACATACCTGATGATCATCCTAAACTGATTACAGTACACTCAACACTACACAGATATCAGGGTGGTTTTGATTAAGGAAACATCTCTTGCAGGTCTTGTTATTGAGTACCAATTTGTGAAAAGATTAGACATTTAGGCTCAGAGGACAAATGAGGCAGCTACATTTGTTGGCAGAACAATTACACTGTTCTGATTTGAACTTGGTCATTCCCTTGTTTAACGCTGCGCCTGACTTTGTCATCAGAGCAATGAACCTCTCTTCCAAACTCCGCTCCGACTGAGGGCAGCTTCCACTCAGGGGAAAGCCAGTAAATAAGGCGGGTGTGATGACAGAGAAAACACAGACAGACCCACATGTGTGTGAGAGTTGGTGTGCTTGTATAATCTGCAGGCCATGCCTCTGAAAGAATCAATCTTGCTCGAGATGGTGTTTGAGTGACAGTGTTGGAGATGAGGCAGATGAGTCATTAATCTGATAGACTGGAAGGAAGAGGGCACTGCATTTCCCTCTTCTATTGCACATATTTATATTACAGCAATCCTTGCTTTGCTGCACAATGTTATACATGCAAAGTAAAAAAACATCATGCTTTTGGGCCATAAAATGCATCCCATCAATGAACACAAGCAATAATTAGCCTGTTTATTGCCATGAAATCACAAACCACTTGTCAATGTGGACAAAAAGATTTTACAAATGTAATTTTAATACAGCAAACTGATCTAACCTATTGTCCTAATTTTTCTATTGATAATTGCTGATTTTCTTCAGCTATTGAGTTGTCACTTACATATTTGTTCATGCTGAACAACATGTGCAGATATTGGGGGCAACATACTGTATTTATTTAAGAAGTCTTTTCCAGGATGGGTTTTCTTTTGTTTATACTGTGTGATGCCAAACTGTAAGCTGCACGTATTACAGCATGGCTTAGTAGAAACAAAAAATATTGGATGCAAAAATGCCCTGTCAGGAGTCCAGACTGATAGCTAATCCAAATAAAATCAACACATTACAATATGAAAAAAAGAAAGGTTGTGTAATTTAATGCAAGAATTGGGAGAGTGTAAACCTTTAATAGAAAAACAACTAGTCGACTGTTTCTGACTATCTGCAGGATTCTAATACTGCCAAACTTGCTTCCTGTTTGTCATATGCAATAATGTTTAATGTTAATGTCATGTATTGGATAAAGTATCATGGTTTATTTTTAAAAAAAGTCAAGTCTGGTCCTCTGGACATTCAAAAAAAAAAAAATGTAGAAACGTTTCGTCTATCCTCTGAAAAGCCCCCAGTACAGCTCTGCGTACGACCATACGCAGAGGTACGCCGTACGTACGCAGAGGTACAAGCGTACCCATGCAGGACATGTACGCGCAAACTCAATTTTTACGACCGCGTACACAAACGCGGTGTCGCACAATAAACTGCCCGGCGCCGGACTGTTTTGTATGCGACACCAATGTGTTAAATTCCCCCTCTTCATCCCTGATCTGGCCTTGTCTTTTGTTTTTTTGTTTTTTTGCCAAATGGCAGTGATCACTTCCTCCTCCGTTGATGCCATGACTGAAATGATGAGAAATGAACAAATTTGTCACTAGCGAATTAAACTTAGGTCCACCGTGGCTGTGGGAGATTCTGGAGATTTCCTGGTGTGCTGGTCTGATGTGTGGGCTGCAGTACCAGCGCTCCCTGTGTTTTTTTTTTTTTTTTTTTTTAGAACGTTTTATTAACAACATATAAACAGAACACTGCTGCAGCTGGAGCTGCCAGCTCTCGCCTTTTTTTTCCAATCTGTCAATCAATTCAGTAGGCGTGTTAGCAAATGACCAATCAGCGACCTCAATTTGTCCCATAGGTATCCCTGTCTGTGGAGCTGACTGAACCCGATGAAATAAAGGAAATGACATCAAGAATTTGGCGCGAGAATGTACGCTGAAGTGTAGGTCTGAACTCTCTGCGTACAGTACGCGTGTACGGACACGCACACGGACGTACGCAGAAGTATATGGGGGGCTTCAGACTGATGAAGTCCAACAATTTATTTTTTTATTATTATTTTTATTTACAGTCCAGAGGACTTGACTTAACTTTGTTAAATGATTCATATTAATACAATCAATAGTGTCATGCAGTTAAACACATTTGCTGAAACTATTTGAGCAATAGCTAACAATTATACCCATAATGGAGGTCAAGTTTAATAGACTGTATGGAACATTGGTTAAGTATAATTAGCACTACTTTTTAGCTTTTTTTAAAAAGCTTTTTTTGAGCATGCCTCTTGGCCACAATTTTCTATTAGGGTGTGTCAGCTTAGAATCATAAATTATAAAAATGAGTATGTGTTAAAATGTGTTTATTGCATTTATGTTTCTGTATGCATATATATATTCTGAAAAAGAGAAGGCCACTCACAGAGAATACTCAGGTGGAACATCCTTGAAGGCCGGCAGGTCACGTACGTACTCATTATGGAACCATTTGACTTTGAAGTGAAGATTCATGTATTCAGTGCTTTTGCATAGGCGATGCTTTTCGTGCTCTGTAATGCAGATTAAAACAAGAGCAGCACACTTTTTAATGATTCAGCATAAAATAAAATTTAACACTTTCAGAAAAAGTCTCATTCTTATAGCCTAACCAATAAATCTGTTGCAAATGCTGTTTTATGTTAATGAAAGCTGAACAATATGTGTTCCTTGTGCTCCTTTCAACAGCATTCGAAAGATTCACAAGAAAAGATAGACATACACAAACAAATAATTGAATAATAAACATCCCCATAAACATATTTCATTGAGCTGCAGCAGTTGCCTTTAATTTGACGTTTTAACAGGACCAATAATGTACAGCCTTGAGCTATCAAGCAACAAAGATTGTGTGAACGTGTCCAACTCTCGCTAAAGAAAGCAAGTCATTTAATAACTGCAAACAAAAAATGGATCAGAATTCCATATGTGCTGATGTGTCTGCTGAGTCATTTGGTTCCACTCGCTGCACACATTTCAGGACAATTAATCACTTCCGTAGGATCCCCCTGAAAGAAGAAGTGTGACGATGACGCAAGGAAGGACAGAGATCAAAGAGATATTAGGAGAAGTGAACAAAGAAGTTACAGGAACAAGTTTATCAGATGAAAAGTGGGGGAAATATGTTGCACGCAAATGAAATTGAAGCATTTAGAAGATGACAAAATCTAGAATTAAAAAAAAAAGGAAAAAACAGTAAAACAGTTAGAAGAGAGTTTTACAGCAACACAAAGTAAGAAACACATACATTTATAATTACGGCACATATAAGATGGGATATAAATCAAAGGCAACTCAGCAGGTTAGACCTGCATACAAAATAAACTAAAATTCCACAGAGATGAATAAAAGCTTTAAGTGTCGACAGCCACTCAAACAGCTTTGTGAAGCTCTACAAGTGCATTAAGGGAAGTAATTATTGCGAAGATTCCCAAGGGTGGGACAATGAAGACTGTAGCTGCCAATCCTCTAAAGCTGCTCCATCTCAATCAGTAGCGAAGTTCTGACAATGATCATTAATAAGCTTTATCAAAATAAATTATACACAAAAGTTCTTTTTTTTTTTTTTAAGTAATACCGTACAAAGCACCACTGATGTCTACATCCTGGCTGAGCCATTTGAAGTTATGTTCCATCAACCTTTATTTATACAGGTTTGTCTAATTGAGTCACAATGACTCATTTGCAAGAGACCTGTTGTAAACAATATACACAGATGAGGTACAGACAACAATAAGCAATCATATAAAAGCATATAAATTGAAAAGTAAATAAAATAAATTACTTAAAAGCCACATTATAAAGTGGTGTAAAATGCTAAAAACAGGAACATGTCTACAATGTTTTTTTTTTTTTTTTTCCATTTAACTTAGCAGTTGATTAAAATCCCTTAGAGAGGTCAAAGTCATCACCTTCAGATCTTTTTGCAAGGTGTTCCAGGATACAGGAATTGTGTAAGAGAAGGCCCTTTTGCCTAGTCCGGTCCGCACTGAGAGTACACTGCAGGTAATGATGTCTTTATGAAGGCAACAGACCAAGAAGTGATTTAAATATGAAAATGTACCAGTGAGATTGAAGTTAATGATGTCCAGTTAACCAGTGAATACAAAGTGCAGTGATGAGTATGCTAGTTATAGCCAATTATGAATATTAGTGCACTGTAATAGACAGCATCCAACATCTGCAAGGTGCTTGCAGGAGGGTTCATGCAAATAATGTCACCTTAGTCAATTTAGGGAAGGAAAGTAGCAGTTGCAAGGCACTTCATAGCATTCAGAATTAGACAAAAACTTTACTTAAAAAAGAAACCCAATTTTACTTTCAGTTTATTTATCAAGTTTTCAACATGAGGCTTAAAACAGAGATGTGAATCGACCAAAATACCCAAGTATTTGTAAGAATCGACAAACCCAACAGAAACACCATTTGTAGATAGAAGGAAGAACTGCTGGTACAGACTTCCTGTTTGAAAACAACATTTCATTGGTTTTATCAGCATTTAGTACCAGTTTGAAATGGAACAAATCTGACTGGATGATGTGGAATGCAGACTGTAAAAAAAAACTTAGCAACTGTTCTAGCTCGACAATAAAACTGTATCGTCGGCATAGAAATGTAAGTATGCATCAGGAAGAGTCTGGTTGAAAAGAGAAGACGAAAGAGGATTTAAATATTTATCATTGGAATATCTTTTTTGTCAGATCACTTGATGCACATGTCAGTATTAGTCAGTACAGATTAAGATAGATGAGAGTTAAAAAATGAATAACAAGAATTAGGGCAGAGAGACATGCATAGTCATGGTAGTGGGATTTTTGTTTTGGTTTATTTTAATTTAAAAGTTGATCGTGTTTCTTGGGTTTTACTGGAGTCTAGAACAGTT
Organism: Hypsolebias martinsi; assembly: GCA_031762355.1. Lineage (NCBI taxonomy): Eukaryota > Metazoa > Chordata > Actinopteri > Cyprinodontiformes > Rivulidae > Hypsolebias > Hypsolebias martinsi. The sequence goes on along the minus strand of JARVGQ010000759.1, from coordinate 20,298,440 downwards.
TTAGTAATTCTGTCAAATGTTGTTATTGTAACATCATGGCCACCATATGTCTGCAGTTGTCTAGCCCGGACACTCACCTTTATATCATTATCAAGTAGCACACCTGCCACTCAGCAATCATCCTTTTCAGTGTGTCCCTGGTTTTCCATTGCAGACTCAAAGTGCAAGACATGGGTAAATAACTCTTTGTTTTATAAATGTTGTGGGCCCAAACAGACAAAACTGGAATACAAAAGAGTTCCAGCACTTAACAAAAAAACAGACTCCTGCTTGTTCCAGATAACACAACATCTAATTACTGTTAGTTTCATTACCAACAGCACACCTTCAGACAAGAAACATCCAAATGTATTACTTTACTGCAGTAATCTAACAAGGATCCCAGAAGGCCATCACAGAGTTTTGCTGCAGTTTTTGTTAAGATAAAAAAAAAAAAAAAAAACTTTGTAAAGAAACTAGTTACAATCATGATTTGAGTGTGGCATCACACATTTAAACCATGTGATAGCAACACATTTCTATGATCAAATTTAGCATTGTCAATCGGTTTTCATTATTATTACAACTTGAACACATCCCTTCTGTAATGGCTATCACCTAGAAGATGTAGTATGCATTGTGGATAAAAGGAGATCTCCAATCAGACCAAGGTGTAGTTCATCAGATTTATTTACAAATATTTGGAATAGCAGTCCATCATTCACAGGACATGCAAATACAAGATTACACTCCTATCAGTGATCCCATCCATGTGAAATCCTGACCTGCTCTAAATTCCTGAACCGGACAAGTTAGTTTTATAGAATAACCTCCAGCTCAGGCCTCAGCTCCTTCCCTCCATGTCCAAGGCATAATTGAAGGGTCTTCTTGCAGACAGGAAGGAGTGGATCTGACTCAAGGACTCTGCATGAAGGCATGTCACTATATCATATCAATATTATATCAATCAGCCCTTGAGGATATCAAAAACAACACTTCCTTCTGTTCCTCACTGACCGGTCACAGTAAGAGTGATTACATGGGACTGTTAATATCACACATCACAAACACAAGCAGGAGGACATTGCAGAATAACTGCAGATTTGGTACCTGGATGATTGAGCATGAACTTTCTTGCCTTGAACCACTTTGGCTGTGGCTGCCTGCCTGGGAGGAGTCAACAAGAGACAGGACGGCCCCCAGAAACCAACTTAGCTCCAGCAAACTGGTTGGTCCACTTAAGGTGTTTACTGCTTGGTGGGGAAACAGTTTAGTGGAACTCCTCTGACTGATGAAGCCCTCCAGATAGAGGGTGAAACGTTTCTATAAAAAATAAACTGTCCAGATGACCTGACTGAGAAGTATTGGACATTGCAGAATGTTCCCACAAGAGAGTTGTTGATCATGGATCATGATGAGTGCAAATAATACACATCACACTGACAATATATTCCCCTTAAAGCAAACACTACAACATATTTTAGCTTTAGTGAGAACGTAACCTTATCCATTTCTCTGAGACAGAATGTCTTTGATCGTCTTTGTTATATTTAAAAAAAAAATGTGTTCAGACTTAGTTTAAAATAAATAAACCGCATACCAAACTTACTAAATATTCAGTTGTGAGGGAGAGGGAGACAGACATATTGTTGCCTTCTAAACATATAAAGCCATTTTGAAGAACACTGACAGTTTTGAACATGAGTATTTATTTGGAAGTAAAATAAAAATAAAAAAAATGTTGGAGAGAGAGACTAGAGAAGGTTCGGTCAAGGGTCATGAATGTTGTATTGTGTTTTTCTGATATGGCTGTGAAACATATTTCTCTTTATCCTGAAATCCTGCTGTCTACCAAAACAATCTCTTCTCTCGTCCTGGAGGCCGGCTCACTGACTCGCAGTGCCTCAATGGCATTGTCGCCATGAGAACATGCCCAAAACATTCTCTTATCTCCACCTGGAGGCCGACTCGCCGGTGGCCATGATTCATGTTTTTTGCTGCTTACTGCAGCTGGCTAAGAGGGAACGCCCACTGGACTCTGCTGCTGTTCAAAATCTGCAGATTACTCTATTTGACGCCCATTTCTGTGACATGTTCCATGTATCTAAGTATGTAATCGGTCTTGAATGGGTCATTGCAAGTAAATTCAAAAAAAAGTTCAAGACAAAAACAACTGCACTTTATTCGTAACAGAAGCTGTTTTACTTTTGAACTCCACACTCACTGTTCTTTGAATTGAGAAAGCTTCTCGGATGAGAAGTGAAACACCTTCTGGTACAAATAAAGTCCCGTTGTTTTTGTCTTGATCTTTTTTGAATTGTTCATGTCCTGGATGACTAAGAATCTTCACCAGTGTCTTTGCACGTAAAATGCTGGTTAAATATCTTCTTCTTTCGTTGAGTGTGGCTCTCTGGGGTGAACAACCATAGTGAGAGAGACTTTCTTCAACAGGGTGTCACAGAGAACTTTGTACTCTACCCTAAATACAAATTCAGGGTGTTTTGAAATAACAATGACTCATGCATCTCCTGTTACATCAAAATAGAACAAATACGTCCCATAATTGATATATTGTCTAACTGGTCCATGTTTAATCTAAATAGAACAGGAGTACATAAACAACAGCCCACTTATCGAAAAACTCAGAGCACATCTTTCTCACCCATTTTCATGTATTTCTAATCCCAGGAAGGAGAGCTATTAAACTATATTGAACTTTTGGTCATACACACTTCCTCCGCAGGCTGTGTGAAGCATCCTGTGTGACGTGCGTCTGTTTATTACAAGAAACAAATTCAAAGACCATTTATGAAGACATCATTTATTTAGCCTGTTTCTGTGTTGAGACAATTTAGTGCAAGTAAATCTGCCCCAAGGGACGTCTGAGTTTCTGTCCTGGACCCGTTGCCTCCGCAGCCTAACTATGGATACGTGATAGTAGATGGAAATGGAGAAATGGGGTATTTTCTGTGAGCCTTGGATTATGTCACACTGCTAAAGTGTTTATGAGTGTTTTTTCACCAAATGAAGACAGTGCATATTTTACACATTTATTCATCTGAATGTGGGAATCATACCATGATGAATGAGGGTTATTTTTTTTGTTTGTTTGTTTTGTCAAACAACACCAATGACTGACTCAGCATATGTGAAGTAAATATGGACTCTGCCTCATCACATCTATGGGTGGAGACAATAGTAGCTT
>JARVGQ010000759.1:20266707-20279535 GCA_031762355.1 Hypsolebias martinsi | reverse complement strand
AAAATGCTATAATCAACCAAATCATAGAACTTTAATATCTTTAGTTTATAAAATAATAAGTTTGATGGATAGCTATAGTTCATAATTTCAGACTATTTTTAGCTAATTTTCTAATGTTTGTGTTTTTTTTTTTTCCATTTATTTAAAGTTAAATCTGCCAATATGTGGTCTTTATGCTTTTTTTCTTCTAACTTGGGCTTGTTCTTCAATTTCAGCTACATTTCAGCTATTTTTTTAACTAATTTCATCTGTATTCAGCAAGTTCTTCTGTAATAAGCATTCACACAGCATTTTCGAATGCATTTTCTTTGGTTAAAAGTTGCAATTTATCCATGACGGTTCCATTTCAGAAAATCAATGTCACGTTTGAGTACACTTGTCATTGTACAATAAACATCTCATGAAAAAAAAAAAAATCTTTGTATTCAAGTGTGTGAAGTTCATATCAAGTCAACCTTTGACACAACACAACCTTGTTTATTGTGGCTACTGACGCTGAAAAAAGTTTTTACTTGGTTTGTTTTTACTGTTTGCTCAAACACTGAAACATAAATGACATCTGTCCTTTGGCTTTCCCATTTTTATTCATGCCAAAACCTGACAGTATGCTGCATTTTATGTCAAACTTCAAAAAGCAAATTCTGAAAATAAATCATAAAGTTCATATATTTATGTTAACAAACCTTACCACTATTCATGCCTGAAAAATGTGACTCATGCTTTTCTTTGACCTTTCATAGTTCGAAATTCTTAGTTTCCATTGGTTTTCATGCCACCTGCTCTTTTGTCAGCTGCACAAAGCTGTCCTCATGGCTAATAGAAACTCTCAGTACAAAAGACCCAAGTAAATAAACTATTTTCAGGGCACTGTTTGAGCAAAGGTTAGCAAAAAAACCTATTTTTCTGTGCCAAACTGTTTTAGTTGGACCACTTTACAATCCAGGGCAGGACAGAAGCAGTACCTGCAACAAGACACTGACTAAAATTAGGATCAGTGCTCAGAGTGAGAGAATTGCAGAGAGAGGAAAACAGGTTTAAGAGCTTAGAACATTGATTGTGGGCTTTGTTGTGGCAGCTGCAGAAACTGAACCGAAGCAAACTGGAACTGAGTTGTGGCTGTTTTACAGAGCCTGGTAAGTAAAATTAGGTGGTGGTGGTGGTGGTAGTGGTGGTGGTGGGGTTCTGGAACGTAACACCCGCAATAAACAAGTGACTTCTGCACATCATTGTAAAAAATTTTGTGGCATTTCAGCTTATATGTGAGCCTCTTAGTCCATACTATTTTACTATCATAATATGATCTTTTAAAGTGTTGGAAAATTGTAATATGTAATTAAATACATAAAATAAAACAAATCCAGTAATGACCTGACTTAATCAAGTGCTCAGACATATAAGACAGTTTAGGTAAATAGAGCACAACTTCCTGTGTTATTTTGATAAATAACTGTCTAATAAAGCTTCTATAACATTTATTTTAAAGCAAAAGTTTAGAAAGAAACATAAAAAAAAAAATCCTCAGTGACCAAACGCAAGCACGTTCTCATTAAACTTCTTTACAGTTCATTCACACACCCAGTGCTAATAAAGCTGTTCTCCTTTTCACCTCGGCACCGTTTGCTACATCCTTTAGAGTTTGATCCAGAAGCCACCAGCTTTAAACAAAGCCTCCAGGAGGCATTTACTACTTCCTGGCAGGTGGGCTGGCAAAAGAGTGGAGTCAGGACTGATGTCAAAACCAAACAGCAAAACAAGGAATATCTCTACTCATGCCAGCAAAGCAGATCTGAGGCGTAGAGCTTGATTTTCCGTTGTTAAAGAAAATAAAAGCAATAGACATCAGAAAAAAAAATATCTACCTCACAGAGATTACAAGAGAAGCAAACTGAGATTTTCATTTTGAAGAATACTGGCTGATTTAGGTTTTAGATGGCTGCAGCTAATTAATTATTCTATGGAAGAAAAATACTACCCTTCATGTGAAGATTTTCCATCTTTCTCTTTACTTGGCACATTGTAAAAGAACAATGGAAAATACAAATCAAACTATACTTTTATCTGTGAAATGAAAAGGCTAATTGTGTGTACAATATTTAAAAGGAAAGGCAACAAAAGTGATACACACTGCATGACGTAGTGCATTTACATGACTGAGGTAAATCACATTATATGTCACATGCATCCCTATGAATTATTATTGCACAGACAGTGAAAAGGCAATGTTTTTGCCTGTCTGTGTGCATGCATGTGCGTGTTTGTCTGTCTTTGTTTTATTACCAAAAAAATTCATGATCTCTAGAAAGATTTTAAGAAAACTCTCAGAAAGTGATTCTTAGACATAACTTGCATGTACGGCTGAAAACCTTCTATAGTCAACCCACTTCAAGATGGTCACCAGTGCACCACAACAACAATAATAAACACAAAACTTGCTATAACTCAACCAATTTTACAGATATTGAACTAATATTTGTTGTGGCAGTAGTTGAGCGTCTTCTGGAACATATACCCTGAGAGCTGTACATGGCACAACATCTTTACTTAAAAGTTTGGCATTATTATGTTGAATTAATACAGTTTGTATAACAGAATAGCTCATAAACCATAGGCTCCCTAGTGTTTCATAGAAAGAAACCATTGGATATACAGTACATCGACAGCTTAATAACTTTTGGAGTCAACCTAATTCCAGCTGGGTGTCACTGCTAATCAACCTTAAACACAAACATGGTTGAATTCAGTGGTGCAGGCACTGAGCTACAGTTTGGTGCGGTAGTAACTGAGAGCCATCCTCAGTGTTTACATCACACACAGCATACTTGCCATACTGAGATGGTGCACACCATCATTTGCAAGACCAAAAGAGGTTGAAACTAATTGTCCCTTCTCATCATAAGATGAGCTCAGTTTAAAACTTTGGCATAAAATATATATTCCTTTAAATCATTATATTATATTAATATTGCTACATTCTATTTCTTCTATTACTGTTCTGTTCCATAGCTTGTCACAACTACTACTGGACAATAAAGCATCAAAATACATGAAGTAGGAAAAAAGTTAGGTATCTTAGAATGTCTTTGATCAAATATTTATTTTTATTTCAGGACGTTTCCTGTTCTCTGCCAGGACTTTAAAGTCAATAACAGAAAAGAGTACCGGTACTGTAAACAGGCAGAAGAGTGCACCACACAGAAGGAGCAGCACAGCACCAGCAAATTAACAGCAGACCCAAACACAGCAAATTAACACACTAACACTATCACTGCAAAGTTTAAAAGAAACAAGAGAGCAATGAATTACTGCCAGCTGGTGATTAGCTAACACGTGCTCAATGTTTATGATAATCACTCAGTCAATTCCAGTCATTTATCAGATTATTTTACTTCACTCCTTTTACACAACCTTTGCAATAGATAAGTGACTGATAGCTTCACTGACCTTCCATTGCATACTTCATATCCTGTGCAAAGAGGGTCCACATGATCTCAGCGCTGATCTTCCCCGCATTCAGCTCCTGGGGAAACCTGGTGGGATTGAGACAGATTCCAATCACGCTCATTTTCGTATGGCGGCACACTCAAGTGGATGACCTAATGGATAGTCCCAGATGGAATTTCTAGTAAATAACAGATGGAGAAGAGGATTTGGTTGGTGTATCTCAGAATTAATTCATCTGCCATACCCAGCCCTGGTTCGATTGGGGCTGAAATTGAGATGCATGCCTAAAGATGAGAAGAAGTGCAGGAGGAAATGTTAAATCTTAGGAGAGCCACAGAGGGTGGCCACATCTTTGGCAAGTAATCTGTTCTGAATGCCTATGGATTTTCAGTCAAACTTAAATGTGGGATGTCAGTGGTTTAATTATCCGTATCTTACAGACATGGGAGGACATTTATGGATGACAAACCCTGTTTTGAAAAAAGGTTAATTTATCTGGATTTTTTTTTTTTTTCCTGGAAATTGTTGTGTCCCCACCGTCAAACAAGTTTGCTCAATGGTTTCTGGTGAAATTATCTTTTATTTTATTTTATTTATTTATTTTTTTATGGGACATTTCTGCAGAAACGTAATGTGTTGTATGAAAAGCTAATATTATAAAAGCCCTGAAAGAAGAACCCCTTGCGTCTTTTTTTTTTTAATCACCATCCACCTCAAAACATTTTTGTCTGCCTGAATTTTTCATCAGTGTCGTCATACACCCATTTGGTGTATTCTAAGTGTGGCAAACAATAAACACCTTCTGGGGCTGAAATGAATAAAATGTGCAGTCAGTTCACACCGTGTATCTGAGAAGCAGGTGTTTTCTGCAAAAACAATATTTTAGTAAATAGTCTTCCCACACTTTAAACTTTTAAAAACAACCAGACAATACAGTTTTGGTTTTCCAATCGTCACATCAGTTCTGTAGATTTGTTTACTGGATCAAAATCCCTGAGGCTTGATTCCCACATAAATATTCTCGGCAGAGAGCAACGGACTGACAGCTACTTCCCTCTAGCTACAGTGCTGATTATTGAAAGGCAACAAGTCCACTCATGGCTTTATGCTGAAAAAGCATCAAACTTGTTGTCACTTTGCAGCTTGACCATGGAAAGGTGGAGACATTGGGCATGAATACTGCAGACCTATCATTAGTCAGTGTAAGAGAGAAAGCTCAGGGCATAAACAAAGTCTTAATAAGCATCATAAATCAGCAAGGAAAAAAAAAGAGTGAGTCATGTAGGAGGGTATGTGGGAATTACATAGAGGAAGAACAATCCACATTTCTTCAGTGACACTTTTCAGAGTCAGAGAGTCTTTATTGTCATTCGCACCACATGTGGTACATGTGATGAAACAGGATTATGTACACAGGGTCCCAGTTATATCCAACAATAAAATGCAAAAGAAAACATTAGTAAGATCTAAGATGTGAACTAAGAAAAACACCAACTAAAAATACATTAAGCACTAATATCATGGAATAACATTACTCCAAACAGCAACCTGAACATGAGTTTGTATGAGCAGATGAACACACTTGTTGTAGACATTTTTTTAATTATATTATACAAATTATTTTTAAAAAGTAAACATTTCCAACAAAATTATACATATTATACAATTTTTTTTTTCTCTAAGTTCTTATCTGCTATATGGTTTTGCAACCGTGCTTGGATGTTTTATCTTTTCCAAATATGTGTCTTCACACACAACCAACTTCTATGGTAGCTTCACAGCACACCTGAAAATACACCAGTCAGCCACAACATTGAGACCACCAACTCCTTACTGAGTAAATCTCCTTTATTACTGCAAAGCCAATACAGAACAGTCAGAGCAAAGAACACCTGGGAGCGTTTGGGACTTCCTGGCAATCAAAGATGCTCTGTGAATTGTGAGGAGTCAGTGGACGGAGATTACTTCCTACAGATTATATCAGATCCCAGCAGGTTATGTCAAACTGGTATCTTGAGTTATGGCGGCTCAGTGAAAATCTCAAACTTTAAACAATCTTCAAACTGTTTTTCTGGGACCAATTACTGTCCTGCTGAGTGGACAGTTACTGTAGGAAAATGTGTCATTTGGGCCTTCAATTGGTCTGCAAAACGTTTGGGTAGATGGCAGGAGTCAAAGCAGAATGCCAGGATGCAGATTTTCTCAGCAGAACAATATGTCATAAACAAGATGAACTGTGCTACTCAGGGCTTCATTTGAGCCAGATCCTGTTGGAACAGGATCCGGGAACTCTTATTTTGACAGGGTGCATTCCAGAAACTGTTTGCTTGGATCCAGTAACTCTCAGGCTTACTAGTAACAAAGTTATGAATATGACTGCCTTGAAGGAATAAAATCTTTATTGGATATGTAAACTGAAAATAATTACATAAACACTCATTTTAAACACAACAGCCACTTACAAGCTTCTTAAAATCACATATGAGCTGTCTCTTCAAATAAGCATTTTTGCCTCTACCCTTAAAAAAATCTCCACCCCAAAGTGAGTGCTGAGCTAACCATGAGCTCACATGCAGCTGCCATGAACAGATGGACGAGTCGAGCTTGGAACTGTCAGGTAAGGGGAAGGGAGCTTGACAGAAGCTGAGTGTTTACTTATGTAGGTAAGCATTGATTTTTAATAAACCTTTAAAATACAGCAAAATGCAGGACATTGCATCTACTTTATTCAAAATTTTCTGGGGGAGGATCCCCAGATCCCTCCCCCACCTCGCCCACCCGCTATTTGTGTTCCGGCATTGATCAATTTATAGATTAGGTCTTGATGTTACTCAAATTAATTGCCTGTGGCCATAATGTTACGGCTAATATAAGACCTTGATGTGGAATTACCAAAGGATCCAATGCTGATGAGTAAAGCAAATAAATAAATAAATAAAATTGTCGGGATTTTCTTTACAATGTATTCTATTGAATCAAATGATCATATACAAAATAACAGTGCAGATACTCTTTAAGAAGGTAATAATTTAATCTAGTGTCAATATATTTAAATAAATACAGTAAAACTTACAATTACTGCATGTTTTTTTTTTTATTTTATTGACCTTCACACATAATTAAATTTGAACACGGGTTATTATTTTATGGTAGTTTGCCCATTTTTGTGTTAAGCAAATTCTGAAAACGTGTTTGACTTTATCTCCTTGTATAACATGCATCAAGTCAAATAAAGCAGTAAAGTACATACTGGTTAATGACTGGGGTGTAGGCTGTGCGGTCCTCATCGATTACAGACACCATGAGAGTGATGAGTTTTGGCCAGAAGTCCAGGTTCTTGATAGATGGACCCTGCTCCTCTCTGGGAAGATCCTGCTTCCGGCTCTAAACAGAAAATATTCAGATGACAAGGTTAAATAAACCATATATTGTGCATATGTGTCCAATATACGTATCACTGAGTGAAAAGACAGATTCATTATTTTTACAACTACATTTACATTTACAAGGGTGGATTGCTCGCTTCGGGTTGAGGGTGAGCTTCTACATCAAGTGGAGGAGTTCAAGTATCTCGGGGTTTTGTTCACGAGTGAGGGAAGAATGGAGCGTGAGATTGGCAGATGGATTGGTGCAGTGTATGCAGTATTGCAGAGCCTGTGCCGGTCCGTTGTGGTGAAGAGGGAGCTGAGCTGTAAGGCGAAGCTCTCTGTTCACCTATCGGTCTTCATTCCTACCCTCACCTATGGTCACGAGCTCTGGGTAGTGACTGAAACAATGAGACTGAGGATACAGGCAGTTGAAATGGGTTTCCTCTGCAGGGTAGCTGGACTCTCCCTTGGAGATAGGGTGAGACGTTCAGTTATCCGGGAGGGACTCAAAGTAGACCCGCTGCTCCTCCACATTGAGAGGAGCCAGCTGAGGGTTTGGACATCTGGTAAGGATGTCCACTGGGCGCCTCCATGGGGAGGTGCATCAGGCATGATCGACTGGGAGGAGGCCCCGGGGATGACTCAGGACGTGCTGGAGAGACTGTCTCTCAGTTGGTCTGGGAACATCTTGGGCACCCTCAGAACAGCTGGAAGAGGTGGATGGGAAAGAGATGTTTGGACCTCCCTGCTCAAGCTGCTGCCCCCGCAACCCGACTTCGGAACAAACAGAAGATGATGGATGGATGGATGGATGGATGGATGGATGGATGGATGGATGGATGGATGGATGGACATTTGCATGTAGTGTTTTGAATGACTATGCTACTCATAAAGTTTGTAGTTAGAATAAGAACTGGGACGGAGGAAGTCCATTTTCTGGCAGATGTCCATGACGTCAATAACACACAAAAGCTTAAAATGAGACATGTTAACTAGACGTTACTTTATCCCTGGTCAAAACCACAAATACTAGTTTCTTAGATTCAAAAACTTTATTAAATTTAAGAAAAATGCTTACTTTATTTAAAACCTTTGATTATTGTAAGCATTTTAAAATTGATTTCAACTAAATCTGACAAAGTAAAAAATAAAAAAAATAAAATTTTATAGCTGTGCTGCTTTATCTTTCTAATTTTGAATGTGTACATTTCTTGATGCTTATCCACCACCAATGTTTACTGACTTCACATGTTTTATTGCTGCAAAAAAGCAGTCTATTTAGATGTTTTGGTTTCAAACAAACTTTGCATTATAACACACTTTAACTTGTGACACTGGAGTTGTTATATAGTGCTATGATATACAAAGTCTCCAATTATCAAATGAACTCATTACAGTAGTCCCTCTTTACTACGTGGTTCATTTTTCATGGACTTGCTCTATCGCAGTTTTTCAAAGTAAGATTGGACATGACACACAACTGGCTGATTGGTGGTTGAGCTACACGATTGGCATGGATTCTTTTTATTTAAAATAAATTATTTTAAATGATTTAGCACCTGCAGCACAGGTGCATATGTCTGTGTGCAGCTCACAGCTGTGGAAGTAGCGTCCTTGTGCAGCTGATCAGCTGAACTCCGTGCAGAGCGGAGAAGTGGGCGTGGCCGAGAGTGCAGCCAGAGGCAGGGAGCTGAAATCATGACATGCTTTGCTCTTTTAGAGAGTTTAGGGTTTAGAAACATTGTTTAATATATTGCAAGAGTGTGAGAAGGGTTCGAAATGTCGGACTATGGATCCCCCGCGATAAACGAGGGTCTACTGTACTCCATTTTGAAAACAAATGAAAACATTATAAACATCTCTAATATAGTCTAATTAGAGACTGACAACAGGGCTGCTCATTCAATGAAATATAATAAAATTACACATTTGTACATCCAGTAAAAAACTATGATCAAATGCCCCAGCACATTTCCAAAGGATAACAGCCTGTTAATTAAATCTAAAACGCTGGGCTTATTTGTGGATGTCTGTGTGTGTCACAGGCTGTTGCAGTGATTTCTGTTGCAGCGTTGAAAGGTGTCAAGTCCAAAACCTCTCAGTGGCTCAACCATCTGTTCACTCTGAGTGTGGCTGCACTGCTCTCCAGTTAACAAGTAACTGTCCCAATCATCCAGTCAGGCTGCACACACACACACACACACACACACACACCAGGCCGCAGACCAGTGCCAGGCCGTGGATCATTTTGTACAGGGCTGTAAAGAATAATGAAAAAGTTTTGTTTTGAACTTTTTTCTATCTCAGTCTGCATGATATTTTATGTTGAAAATTTTTCACTTTCGTCTGCACAATTTTAGCACTTGCTTTACTAATGAAAACATTGAAGCTCCAACATGATCACATCCGTTGTCACACGCAGCACGCTCTGTGTGATATGTGGTGATCACTGAAGCCCTGAAACCTTCAAAACTGCTTCACCACATGGAGACTGAGCCCCCTTCATTAAAGTCAAGACATTGGAGATTTTAAAAGGAAACAAGACAAAAATCAGAAACAATTACTGGAGGCCGCCACTTCATTAAATGTGCCTTTACTGGGAGCATTGTATTAGTGGCTAGCCGCATTATGAAGAAGTTATATTAAATAATATACAGAAGTCCCTTGCTACTTCGCGGACTCGCTCTGTTGTGGTTTGTGAACGTACAGTTCATAATATTGTACAAAAAAAATTGTACAGGACACATGATTGTCAACTTTATCATTAATCACATGATTGGGACAGTACTGAATACAGTACTGTACAGTAAAAAGTTAACGGAAAAAAATTAAATACCTCTGACAAGTGCCACCATTTTATAGTTTCTCTCAGTAAGCCTTCACTCTATTCCTGCTCATACCGACCACATTTCCCAGAAGGCAACGGGGCCCTGCCCAGAAACCCCATTTCCTTCTGTTGAAAAAAATAAATAAATAAATAAATAAATAAATAACAGAGGTAAAGTTTTGATCTAATCGGCACCCAGCGGATGCAGAGTTGCCATATTGAACCCACCAAACCGGACAATAATTGTACCAGAGCCAGATCTCCAGACCTATTGGTGAATCTTGAGAGATGGTATAGCCGGCCCACGAGGATTTCTGAGTTCTGGAGCTGTTTCCATAGCCCATTGGGACTTTTTTCATCCAGACTTGGACTCAAATATACCACCTACAGTCCTACGCCGGCCAACCGAAGGTCTGCCTCATAAAAATGCATTTCTGCGCTCAAGAGCTGTACTGAACTGGACCAGAACCAGACTTCCAGACTCGGTGGAGAACCCGAGAGCTCCTAGCCGTCCCATGTGGACTTCCGAGCGGGGACGCCCTTGTGAGTAAAATTTAGTAGCTACACATAAGTATGTTGTTAAAATTAATAGGTTGAAGAGTTTAGAACATTAATAGTGGGCTTCATCACTGCAGGGTACGTCTGAAGAAACAGAACTGGGTCTGACCAGAACCGAGGGCTTTTGCTGTGTTCTGCAAAGCTGGTGAGTAAAATTTAGTATCTACATATACAGTACTAACTTATGTTGTTAAAACTACATCGGTTTAATAGCTTAGAACACTGCAAGAGTGTTGGAATGGTTTCTAAAGCCTTAAAATGCATATAAATACTAAATGTAACATCACTACTTCACAGCATTTCACTTACTGCGGGTGGGTGGGGGACCAAACACCCGCAATAAACAAGGGACTACTGTAATAAATAAATCACAAAATAAAATGAAGAAAACTGCAAAATATAAAATTATAATCCTCATGGAATAATAGGTGTATTATTTAAATTATCTACATGCACCTTACTGTATTGTGTTTTGTTCTGCGTGTGGCCTACCCTCATGTGCACATCCTGCAGCTGATCTGGGGAAAATTGTCTTGCATAAAACCGGTCCGTGGTGCAAAACAGAATGGGGACGCCTCCTCTAGTTTGTAGTATGTATAACTCAAGCTGGTGCAAATTATATTAAATTCTATCAAAAACTGATACATGTTTGGATCAGTTAATGCATAAATTTAGGTTGAATTATTTACCAACCCTGATTGTATTGACTTTCGTACAGCAGACATGTCGTTGAGCATGTTCATGGAATGAGCCCATGTATCCCCAATACAATCTTTAGACTGTAATCAGTTCCTGCAATAATCAACGTGTGTCCAGATGCTTGCATTAAATATATGGAAATGGAGGACGCATTATGCTGCCGTGTGTCTTGCTGACTTTGCATTTGTAAAGGCTTCTGAGTTTAATCCTACAGGATCAGGAAACAGATTGATCTCCCAACTGATTTTACGACAAACAACCCCCAGTTCACAACTCACCAATCATTGGGCTGCAAACCTTAAATTTATCTTTCCGGTTACAGCCCTGAAAAGACATTACTCTGCATTCCATCGAAAGTTGAACAAATCAAATTCATCATAATTTCAGGAGTATCCAATACTCATATTCTTCACATTTTTTTCTCTGAAGAACCCTTGATGGTTGCACTGGTTTTAGTAGTGCTCCACTTAGTTTTATTTATTGTTTTTTTTTTTTTTGTCATGCTTTTAAACATGAAAAATTTACAAAAGCACTCAAGCACTAAAACAAAGAATAGCTAAAAGACACAACTGTGGCTGTAATTAAAATTAAGACAGGTACTGCCAGCGATTGCATTTGCTTTACCAATTGTTTTTTATAAATAATTAAATGAAATCATTGCCAATGTAACGAGTGGTTACCAGATAAATTCTGCTTTGATCAAAACCAGATCAACAGAACCGATATGAAATCCATTTTAGCTTCAAATCCAAACTTGAACACTTGTGGTTTGACGCTTATCCTGTTGGAAGAGTCATTTCTGAAGTTATGAATTAAAAAAAAAAAATAACTTTTCTGGAGGTGATCAAAGCCTGGAGTGCATGTGTGATCTAACTACATCAGTATGCATATATGAAGGACACTGAAGGTTGTGTCATCCTTATTAAATTGAACAGAATATCCCACTAAAATGTATTATACAGATCCTTCACTCATTGGTATTCACTTCTAGTAGACACACATACAGTACTTTGTCAAGGGTGATTGAGTGGCTTCCTGTCTTTACACAGCCAAGCAGCTCCACCCTATAGTTTATAGTGGAAAGTGAATGCAACACCGAACTATGAGTCCAACTTAAATTTTATGACTTTGTTTGCACAAAGTGGTTGGGGCACAAAAGAAACATTCAAAGTAGTTAATGCTCTAGAGGATATCTAGTGGTTTACAGTTATTGTTTATCCTGTTCACTCCCTGCGTGGAAGGATTCTGCATTAGCATGCAATAGGTTCTACATCAATCCTGCCAATGTGACACAAAATACTGGCTCTGATTAAAGGATGTTCTCAGAAAATAAAATACAATTCCCAGGAGCATAAGCTGTGAGCTATGAGTGGAAGTGAACCTCCTGAAATGCATTTTAAACTGCATTCAGTTTGCAATGCTTGCGTGTACACGGTATGGTAGAGTGACTTGTCAAAGTACTTCAAAATTATCACCTAGAATATTGTGAGATTTCCTTAGTTTTAAATTTAAACAAAATGTGTTCAACAAATTAGACAGAAGATTAAATCATCACAAAAAACTATTTTAATATATGCAGTATATGACCATGGTAAGTACTTTCAGTGTCCCAGCATGCTGCTTTAATAACAGCTGTGTTATTGTGTGAATGCTTATGAAGCATTCACACTATTGTGATCCATTTTTATTCCATACAGTTTTGGGCATCTTTCTCGTTCCACAATTTTTGTGCTACTTCAATAAGTCATTTATCAAAACATTCAGCTCGTTCAGGAGAAGGGTACAATGACTTTTGGTATTGGTGCAACTTTAGCTTTTTGAAATATTTAACCTTTTCTGCCACCTTTTTTTCCTCATAGATTATTCATTCATTCAACCTTTATTTAGGCAGGTTAATCTCATTGAGCCTCGAGGACTCATTTACAAGAGAGACCT
>JARVGQ010000759.1:20207200-20224408 GCA_031762355.1 Hypsolebias martinsi | reverse complement strand
GAACCTGACTTAACTTTGTTGGATTGTGTTTCTCATCATTTTGAGAAAATACTGTTTGAAGTCCTATTTGACCTGAAACAGGAAAGATTGACTGATTTTTATTGTCATTGAGATAATAAAATGGTTGTATGCAGTGGTGTGGACTCAAGTCACATGACTTGGACTCAAGTCAGACTCGAGTCAATAATATTATGAGTTTGGACTTGACTTGAAAAAATGTTCATAGACTTTTACACCAGTGACTTGGGACTTGACTTGGATTTTGACCTGGTTACTTGAAAAGACAAATTTGACCCATAATCTAAAGTTTAAAAACTGGTGGTTAGTTCTAGGTTGAATATTCGAGCTCTTCTGATGACTATGAGTTTCTTTTAATATTACCAGCACATCCTGATATGTCAAAATACACATATACAGTTCAACATAGTCACATTGTAATTTGCATTCCATGAAACCGGCTGACACCAACATCTTATTAGGACTATGGCGATATCTGGAAGTGCTTCATAGACAAATCGCACCAGCTTGTCGTAAAATGCGTAAAATGTAAATGTGCTTTCTGGTAGAGTTTTTTTTTTTTTTGATGTCTTAAATTGTGTCCTGACAAGGACAAGGTGTGAAGAGATATTTTTTTTTTAATACCACTCTCCTGTCCTCATGAGCTTTCTCCTTTTCCATCTAAAGAATAAGGGTCGCGCTCCTGGGAGCTGCAGCCACGTGCACTCCACCCGTCTTCCGGATGACTGTACAGAATACAATCTCGCTGTACTTCAGTGCAATGATAGTAAAGCCTATTCTGAATCTGATTCTGATCTAGCTTTAGAAGCAAACTGTGAGCCAAAAAAGTGTAATTAGGCACAAAAGAGTTTCACATTTCAGTAAGAGTACTTGCACAATGGAATATTCAGCCAGTGAGCTGAAACCTAAAGAGAAAGATACGAGATCTTTGTCAGCTGCAGGAATTTCTCTTCAAATATGAAATAAACTATTCACAACCTTTTTTTTTTTTTTTTTTTTTTTTAATACAATTTATCCCGTGATCTGTATTTAACTCACCATTTTAATTTCATAAACTCTCCCTCTTGGGTATCACTTTCATCTGATATACAGTATGTGAAGAACTCCAGATATGCTGTTTGCCTCAATACAAATTGTGTACCTTTCTGTCTTTATCTTGCGGTCTACATGATAAACTGTATCATCATTAATCTTTGTACCAATAACCTTCATGGTCATATCAGCTTTCTTTCCCTCCCCACGCAACCAGATCAGTTTCTATTTTTGTCTTTGATTAAATGTGTATCGCATGTCGTGTTTGAGGTTAATGACGATAATTAATGGCGGTGGTTTAGATTAATTAAAGGTAAATGCTGAGCAGAATGGACACTTTTGACATTTTATGTTGCTGGTGGCAGCTTTCTTGATTAGCCTTCAAGTTGAGGGTGGAAGCCAGTCAAAGGTCAAAGGTCACATGCAACAGAATCAAAGAATTATTGAGTATAAAAAAGGTCAACATTCTGTTGACTGATGATTCATTCAGTCAACCTTTATTTAGGCAGGTTAATCCCATTGAGATTCATGTGACAACAAAAATGAACAAAAACTCATTTTCACAATAGGCAGGTTCTATGAAGTGGATCAGGAAGCAGGCTAACCTGTAATGCTGATTTTGGCCGACCACTTGGACGTCCCATCCAGCACTGCCTGCTTGGCTGTTTTCAGATGAGCGGCAAAGTCTTCTTTAGAGATGTGGAACATCTCTTGAATCACCTCAAACACTTCAGGACGGTTCTTTTCCCGTATCTTCATGCGCTCTTTCATAGCCATGATGATGTTCTGAGTTTTGTCTTCCGCCCCGTGCTTAGAGCTTTTCTCCACAGCTCCTGAAAAAGGTCACGTGTTTATACTTTGTACCATATCTTTGTTTGTTTCACAGCATGTCACAACACCTTCAGAAAACTGTAACTACCTTACTACAGTCAACGTATTTCTAGATAATTTTATCCTTTAAGAATAAATAAAATCTGTAAGACAAATGAGACACATCTAACGATTTCATCTCAATACCTGACCAGGGTATCACAGATTTGCAAGTATTAGTGAGTGCAGATTGAAATGTGATAAAGATGAATCAGTTTGAACAACAAAATATCCTTTTGTTAGAATGAATGGTAAAAAAAAAAAAAAAAAAAAAAAAAAAAAAAAAAAAAAAAAAAAAAGCTTTTTTATACCAGCCAGAGTGTGAATAATCCTCTTAAAGTGTATAAACATTGCTGAGGGCTGTTCTAAAACGTCACGTTGTTCTTCACATTTGGTGCTGTACCCAGTAATAATAAAGGCGTGCCTGAGTGACAAAACTGACTGGAAGTTGCACTTCAACATGCAGCATGTACAGTTGGTAAAGGGGTGTAAATTGTATGCACTACACAAAGCCTGATATAGTAATTCAAATGTATAATATCACCAAATGTGCTTGTTAACAATATGAGGGTAAAAACTGAAGCTAAAGCATTACAGATGAAATGTTACACTAGCACTGATTGAATTTATTCACAGGATTTATCACTGATTTGATGAAGAGGTTAAATTTATTGTAAACTAACAAGAATGATACAAATATTTGTGTTAAATAGTAATTAATGGCACAATGGTTTGGCCTAATGACTCATTTGTAGTGTCAGTTTTTGGATTCGTGATGAGTTATTTCAATTGTATCTTAATGTGAAACTAAAACATACAGTACCTGTATGTAAAAAGTAGGCAAGATTGTGAACACGAACTCAAACAGTTTCCAGAAAGAAGCCTTCTTATGAGAATGCATCCATGTTTTACTTCACTTCAAAGCATTACAAGACGTTCCATTCCCTCGAGCATCAGCGTGTTGGTGCACAAACAAATTAGCTTCCTTACTTTGTAAACAGTCGGCGTTGAGCAGGTCCTGGCACTTCTCGTGGCATTTAACACCACATTCTGAGCAGCGCATGCCCTGCCGGGCAATGCCCCACAGCAGGCCTTCACACTCATGGCAGTAGGTGGGAGCAGTTGCCGTCCACACCTCAAAATTATGGGGCGTCGTGGAGGAAATTGGGTAGATCAAGGCCTGGAGGGTTTTCTTGAACACATGCAGCTTCTGAAAAAGACAGAGTGATAAAGAACTAATCATGAACTGTAACGTCAAATGTGATGTTGAGAGAACAAATATGGATGATGCTAATTTTATGTGGTTATTGTGAACGAGTTGAATAAAGTTTGACTTATCTGACTGTTTTGTTTCGCTAAACATGCCTTATAAAATGGTGCGCCTTATGTTTGAAAACAGACCCAATGATACTGTGCCTTATAATCTGGTGCGCTTCATAGTCCAGAAAATATGGTAGTTGAATTGTTTTGTAGAAAGGATCAATATTTCAGAAAAAAATAAAATAAAATAAGAAGGCCTACCTATAAAACAGCCTGAACATAAAGTTTTACCTGACGTTTAGAGTACAAGTATCAAAATAATTACAGGTAATAAAAAAAGCTGTTATATACGGTAAGAAATAGTTTTTGTCCTAAGCTACAAGTTGTACAGGTTTACTCTACCATACGGACTATTCAGCCATAGGTCAGCCTAATATCAGCTTGAATTAAAAGCATCTTCATCCTGCACGTTTAGTTTATATTGAATGGTTTAGTGACTGAAGTAGACTGTAGAGTCTGCAGGAGCCCCGTCTGGACTGACTGCTCTATAACATAAGCATGCACAAATTGAATGTTTCACTGCAGCAGTCCTGCCAGCCACAAGGTCTAGAAATTGGGCAGAAACTTGCCAACTCTTGAAGGCAGAATCAATGGATGCTGTAAATAAGCTTTTTAAATGTGAGCATTATCCGGATTGAGGGAGAGAGTGAGAAAATGACAGAGAAAAAGAAGGAGATGTATGGCAGGTGAATAAATCTTGACGAGGTAGCCTCCTCCTCCTCTACCACCTCCAGTCCCTCTGCTAGTTCCCAGAGTGTTGACAGTGTGCTTTAACGCCTGAATTGTACCTCTGCACTTTAGCAAAATCAACGTGATGCCTGACTCAAACAGACACGCAGTTTTGAGCACGCACACTCACAGAGATGATTAAATGACATGGATGACAGGACAACGGGGCTGCAGTGAAATTCCACAGATACAGCTGCTAAACGCTGGAAGAGCTCTGATGAAACACAAAGGGTGGCGGCGAGATTTCCCCTTTAATCTGAGGACGACGAGATGAAGCAGATGTCAGAGAATCATCCACATTACACACACGTGTTGGCAGAGACCCACACCTGAAGTATGCCTATAATTAATATAAATGCTGAAAACAGACTGTGTGGGAGACAAGTGATTCGAATTTGACTAACTTTGGAAATATAAAAGCTTTTATTTGTTTCAATGTTAGTTAAGATGTTTAATACATGACCTACTACTGCCGTCATGAAAAACGGACAATCCCGTGTGTGTGTGTGGGGGGGGGGGGGGTTCTCTTGTCTATTTGTTAGCAAAGTATTTCATGAACCACAGGTCAAACTAAAGAAAATCTCAAATAACCATCACTGGATGTAGCTCTACAACTGATTAACTTTTGGAGTCAAATCAATGCATCATGGCCGCCGCAGCTTATGAATTAATCTTAGCAAACACAAAAATGTCTGTAACCCAGCCATTTTTACAGCTAATATGCTCAAATTTGGCGTTATAGTAGATGACAGTCATCCCCAACATATACTCTGATCACACAAGATTTTTAACAAATATCTTGGCATGCCAGGTGTCAGGAAATTTGGAATCAACATCTTTATAGCTTATATTTAGCCAAAAATCCAACCGATTTGAATGGCAAGTCCTTGCACAAGAAGTGTTTTACCATCAGTCTGTTTCTTTCATTTTTTTCCCATGTCTTTCAGCCTCTGTGTCTCTGCTGTGCCACAGATATGAGGAAAGTGTTGCATTCGTCAGTCCCATGTGTTATACTGCGAGGTAACCCTGGTGATTTTGTGCAAAACACTGCTAGAACTGAGTGACAGCTGCAGCCTGTGCCCGAGAGCAACATGACAGAGAAGAACATGATCTTGCCTCCTTCTTTCGCCCCTCCTTTTCAATTTTGCCACCTATTGTCCTTGACAATTGTTTCCTTGCTGGTGCTATCCTCATTCTGGTCCAACCTTCCACCTTTGGCCTTAATCGTTTCACAATGTCAGCCCTAAGTTAAGATATAATGATCTATTGTTTTAATTAGTTATTGTTCAAATATACCTAAACTCGAACAAAAATAAATGTTTCTGTCCTGCCTGATTTCCATTACCAACTTTATCCAGCCGGATTACTAGTGCAAGCGTTTTAGAATCAACATCTATGTTTTGCTGCTAACAAGATGGCTGATGATATCTGAACAGACTTACAGCAGCACATCACATCTTATTTCCAGACTCTTGCTGGCTCCTGTCAGATCGCAGCCTTCTTTCAACTTGGTGGAAGTCAGTGCCTTGTCTCAGCAGGTAAACATGGCCTCCCTTTATGTTAACAGTCATTGTTAAAAGTCTGCGGTGCTCACATCACATGCAGCTCAGAACATCAAGAGGACATAAGGGCAGTTGTCCAGCCCACACATATTATTCCTCTGTGCTTGAAAAAAGCTGACATAAGGGAAACATGAGGGTGAAAAACAAAATTGATAAACTGGCCTATACATCAGCAACGACAGGCGTTCCATCCCAGTTTAGAATTTATATTAAACAAGAAAAAAAAAAAACAGGAAAATGGTGACACAGAGATTAAATTGTAAGAGCAAGAAAGCTTTTTAAATAGATTCAAAAATGACTCCTAGGTGAGCAGACTGTTCAACGTGGCTTCCCAAGATCGAGATGACAAACTATTTTCTACACTTGTCTTCTCTCATCCGTTTACCTTTCATTCAGTCATCTTTTCTCATCTCGTTCCCTAACTCCTCTACAGTTAAACAGCATCTGGTTGTGTACAGGAAACTCTCTCGGCTCTCACTGGGACACACTCTGCTGGACTTAATGCAGCAGATCAAACTCTGACATCTGCTTGTCCTACTTTTACCAAGAGCGCACAGTAAACAGCTTTTCTCTGGAGTTAATTTGCCTCAACCAGTCAACTTATATTGTATTCATTCAAATCAAAGTATTTTAACTTATTCATAACATCAGGTCATCGTCTATCAATAGAACTGCATTGTTGAAGTTGATCAATATTTATCCATCCATCCATTATTTTAACCCGCTTATTTCCTTTTTGGGTCATGGGGGTCACTGGTGCCCAAGTCCAGCTACCACTGTGCGAGAGGCAGGGGACACCCTGGACTAGTCACAAGTCCATCACAGGGACACATGAGTGTAGCTACAGCATGCGCTCTAAGAACATAATTACTTGCAGTGTACCCTCAGTGCGGACCAAACTAGGCAAACGGACCTTCTCTTACTGTTTCCTGGAACATCTTGCAAACTAGGCAAACTGACCTTCTCTTACTGTTTCCTGGAACATCTTGCAAAGAGATCTGACGCTCTTGATCTTGACCTCTCTAAGGATTTTTAAACAACTGCTAAGTTCATTGCAAAAATTGACACAGACGTGTTCCTGTTTTTATCATTTTACACCACTTTATAATGTAGCTGTTTTCGTTTAGTTTTTATTTCATTTCTTCTATTTACTTTTTCATTTTATATGCTTTTTATAGGATTGGCTATTGTTGTTTGTACCTCATCTGTGTTGTTCGTTTAAAACAGGTCTCTCTTGTAAATGAGTCCTCAATGCACAATGAGACTAACTGTATAAATAAAGATGGAGACAAACAAGACAAATAGCCATCCACACCTAGGGACAATTCAGATTTACTAATCAGCCTAACATGCATGTTTTTGGTCTATGGGAGGAAACCGGAGTACCTGTAGAAAATCCACACATGCATGGAGAGAACATGCAAACTCCACCCAGAAAGGTCCCCAGCCGGGATTCGAACTGGTGACCTTCTTGCAGAGAGGCAGCAGCTCTACCAGCTAAGCCACTGTGCTGCCCCTGACTGAGATTCAGCTCTCTGTAATCAAGACGCTGCATCGTTCACAATCATCTAGATTTCACTTCATCACAGTCAAGACCCAGTCAACACTGTTCAGTTGGAAAAGTTGTCCATGGGGAACAAGTGTCTTAAACATCTTCACAAACCAGTGCCCACACATTAAAGGTCACATTGAGATCTCTCAAAAAGATCAAATCTGTGAACAATGTGCGCAGGGCTCATTTAAATCCAGCAAGCTTATGCAGCTGCACGCTGTACATCAGCGGATATGAAACTGTGTTCTTCTTCCTCTTGTTGAGAAACCGCTCTCTCTCCTGCTGTTTGCCTCCTGTTACACCATCTTCCCTCAGGGAGGGAAGAATTGCAATCAATTAATGCAGCGATAGCTCTGGAGGTCAACACGAAAGTGTCTCACACCATCAACTGAGACATTCTGCCTTTCCTCCATTGCTCAGTCACTCACAATGAACAGTTATTATTACTGATCGCAGAGCATTCTCTAAATATATGCCCGAGTCGCTGCTTAATTTCTGAATTCTGCCAAACTGTTTCATGGAAAGAGCACAGCCACAATGAACTTGTGGTCACAGAGAGCAGTTTAAGAGGCTGCAGCATTTATCTTGGCCAAGGAGGAGAAACAGACAAATGAAAGAATGATGTATGTATATTATAAAGGGCATAATAATGCAATAGAAAAAAAAAAACACTTTGTGGCTCTGTGTTCTTGACAATGTAATTGCAAACCCCGAGGGACAAAAGCTGCAACAAACAGCATAACTATAAAGGTTTGCCAATATTATAGCTCTCTAAATGCTGCCCTGAAAAATAATGAGAACATGTGTCCAGAAGGTATAGAGCAGAGGTTGGCACTTGTATCAAAAAGGGTTCAAGCATCTTCGTACTGTATATGTACTATTAGAGCCACTGAAGGCTTTGGCTTCCTTTAAGTGTTAAAGAGCATGTACAGCTGCAGCTCATAAAATTAGAGTATTGTGAAAAAAATTCAAATTTGTATCTATAATTTCAGAAAGTGAAACATATATTATATAGATTCATTACGGAGTGGAATATTTCAAGCTTTAATTTCTTGCAATTTTGATTATTATGTCTTACAAATAATGAAAAAAAAAAAGAATATCTCAAAAAGTTAGAATATTGTGAAGAGGTTCAATATTCTAAACTCTTGGTGTCACACTCTAAACAGCTGATTAGCTCCAAGACATGAGCTACAAATTTTACGTTCTTCAAGTCAAGCCACACTTGAACCAGGGACATCAGAAGTGTCTTACGTGCTGAGGAGGAAAAGAGCTGGATTGTTGCTCAGTGGTCCAATGTCCTCTTTTCACATGAAGTAAATGTTCATGTCATTTGGAAATCAAAGTCCCAGAGTCTGGAGGAAGACTGGAGAGGTCCAAAATCCACGTTGCTTGACGTCCAATGTGAAGTTTCCACAGTCAGTGATGGTTTGAGACCATGTCCTCAGCTGGTGTTGATCTACTGTGTTTCCTAAAGTCCACAGGCAATGCACCATCTACCAGGACATTTTAGAGCATGTCATGCTTCCTTCTGCTGATGAGCTTTATGGAGATGCTGATTTCATTTTCCAGAAGGACTTGGCTCCTGCTTACAATAGCAAAGGTACCAGAAGCTGGCTGTGGAATATTCTAACTATCTGAGACAGAGAGTTTTTGGGTTTTCATTATTTGTAAGTCATAATCATCAAAAGTACAATACAGTTTTGCTTGAAATATTCCACTCTATGTGTAATTACTCTAAGTAATGTATTCTTCTTTTTTAATGCACCTGTATGCAGGTTTAATTAGTGATGTTAAATAGTACCTATGATTGTCCATGGTTTACTCCAGTATTACTGGTAGTTTACAGTTATTTTTTAGGTAGGTAGGCACTTTTTTTCTTTTAACTCACCAGTTCTTCGTTGTTCAGGGTGGATCGGTTCACCAGAGCAAACGAGATGCCTGCCTTTCGAGCAGCGAGTGTCTGAGAGAAGACGACAAAAAGAGGATAAAATGTAAAAGTCACAATAATGGTTTTGCATGCAACAAGACAACACATTTGAAATGAAAAATAAACCACAAAGTGAAAAAAAATGGCATGAATCCATTTTCTTTAACAGTTGGTTTGGGTAGTTTAATCAATTGTGCTGATAGAAACCAAACTCTTCTGCAATAAAACTGGACAATACGAACTGTTTATAGAGGCTATTTTTTTTCTAACCACTTCAATTTATCAGATGCAAGAAGCACAAAAAAAGTATGCTTACCAAAGCCTGCGATTTTTGCGCATAAGTAAAAAGAAAGAAAGACAAAACAGAGAATTTGGTTTAGGTAGGGACAGGAGTGTGGATGTTGAAAACACAAACAGCAGACTTTTTTTTAATTTATTGTTCAAACTGAGCGTAAAGGTGTCTCAACTGCCATGCAGGACTGCCGGTTGGAACATACTGTAGAGCTCCTGAACAATTCAACTGTGCATCAAGAGAGATTATCCAGCTGTTGCCTGATTGTTCATCCACTCATGCAGTGGAGGTAACTAAACTGCAGTCATGCTTGGCATTTCTAGAGTCGTTTCTCTGTTGGATGAAGCTTTGATCATATTTTCTGCTATCTGCTCTGCACATTAGTTTGACACAAACAGAGAAACACAAGACGCACACGTTCATGTATGGGTGAAGCCAGCTGTACTGCACAACGACAAAAAAAAAAAAAAAAAACTCAAACGCTAACACACTTACACACACATCTCTGCTCAGACAGTCAGAAACTTACTGGACCGGTATCCTGTACACACCCACACAAGTTATTCTCACAAACGCACAGAGATACACACAGGTATATATATACGTATTAGCTGTTGTGCTACTATTCACTGCGCTTGGGTGAGCATAGACTGGTAAATCCCATACTGAGGGAAGTTCTATAACAGAGGAATGCAGACATGGACAGCTGACAATATTGGATCAGTCTTTACCACGACCCTCTTGTGTCTACAGCTCAGCTATGGTAAAGATCCATGGCAGCCATGGAGAATGTAGGAAAGATCGTGACCTCTACATGAACTGAGTGTTGATGTAAGTTTTTTCAACATGCACCAGCACTGCTGAGGTTGCTGCGGGCAATACAATAAGACCGTGCATTTATCTGCGCTTTCTCAATCAATCGTCAACTTTTTCATGGATTTTTCTATTGTTTTTTTCTATAGTTTTGCGACCCGTTGTAATAACGGGGGGAAACCCCACTGTCCGTTCCAATCAAACGCTGTTGCTGCCCTCAAGCAATCGCACAGCAAATGGGGGACATTGACAGAAGGAAGAGGCATGACAGGGGACCAATTTGTTTGCTGACTGCTGACTTCATCCCACGTGTAAAAGGCTTTGCTCACTGTCACTTTTACATGATTTAAAAGCCTCACACAGTTAAATCAGAAGTCAATGAAGTCTCTCTGATATATTTTTGGGTTGAGTTGTCAACATTTCAAGTTTGGAACAATTTAGATTTTTTTTTTTTATTATTATTTTCAAACGCCTGCCGAGCAAAAAAAAAAAAAAGACTGAGGATAACAGGCGAGCATCGGCAAGGCTGAAATCTGACAACTCACTGAAAAATATTACCCATAGCTTTTATGGGCCCATGTAGGAATGGCAAAATATACACTTAAAAAAAATCCAATAAAATACAAGACGACAACCCATACTTACCAAGACATTGTTGGTTATTATTTTAATGAGAGATATGAACAAATACAGCATCAACTCATGTTGTTCACTGTGATATAAACACTCATCAGCATCCATGTGTGACATCAAGCTGCATTAGCATCTGCATAAAAGGCATTTTACATACATTCAACAAAACAAACTAAAAGAGAAGATATATATATATATATATATAAAATCATAAGAGGTTTCATCTGAGTGCTGGTAATAATAGATACATGAAGGTGAGAAACAAACATACACAAGACAGACAAACATGGTAACACATAATCAACACACAGTTACAGAATAAAGCAGACAAGGATATTACTGGTACCATGATGGTCTGTTGTCTGTTGGAAAAACTAACCATGTGGCACTGTGCTAAAATGGGCTTCGCTGCAACAGGCTTCTCTGTGGGATATTTTATCACACATTATGTTGCAATAAAAACAAATGGTGAAGCATCACTGTGACACATTATATTATTTTTTTAGATCAGCTAATGAAGCAACAAAGTTATACTGTTTTGATTATATTTAACAACCCTGGAGCTCTGGATAGAACAGCCATAGATTTGTTTTAATTATAGGAATTTTTACCCATTGATATAATTAACTGCAACAAGCACAAGTAAGCAAACTTTCTATGCTTAAATGGAGACATTTTGTTGCAAAGTATTCATTCAACTTTAAGGATATTATAACATCAAGAGATCGTCAGCTACCTGTGTCGTTTTAAAGCAGAACATTTTATCAAGTTGTCAGAAAAGATATTATCGTTGTGTTCAGCAGACGTCCGTGCTCCCATAGTGCAGGATTCCACTACTGTGGTACAACGCTGGGTCACATAGATAGATTTAACATAAATCACACGTAACCTTGTTGAGGAAGATGACTCACCAGGTCTCGGACAAGAGGCACTGTCCTTTTGCGGCGTAAATCTGGCATGCTGTCAATACCATAAAGAATACTGCCAGCCCTGTAGAAGCAGACAGATTTAAGGTGTATTAATATCATAATAATGCCATGCTGGGAGAGACATTACTACAGTGAAAGGGGGGGCCTTGATTTACACAGCTGGCAAACAGCATGGCTCATGCATCCTTCTGAACCTGTCTTACCCCCTTCCTCGTCACATCATGTGGTGCGGACCACCCTCAGTACACTTGAACGCAAGTATTGTTGTGTTGACTGCAGTCTAGTAAATTCAACGGTTTACGGTGTTCGCTTCTCAGTCGACAACAATTCCACAATTCTAGTTTTGTTTTTACATCATCCTTTCTATCTTTTAACATCCTTGTGTGCCTTCTGCCGCTCCCCTCTTCTTTTTTATTTATTTTTTACCAGTCAGTGTCACTGGCATCGCCTTAGCTTTTCTGCAAAGCCTCATTGATGACCTCATCATGCACTGATGCCTCGAAAGAGAAACAAAAAAAAAAAATTCAAGCTTTCACGTAAATAATCAACGCAACAAGCTAAACCACCTTTTGCATTGATACACAGACCTTGGCTTTGCGACCCTCAGAAACAACGTGTATAGGAAGGTTGCTTAGGGTAGGATCTCACTGGACTGTGACTGTTTGAGACTACTTGGCAAATATATTAGCGAGGGGATAATCCAAATGTCTTGAAATTCCTTGAATGAGTTGTAGAGACATTATCTTGGAAGGTGTGCACATTAATTATTTTCTAACAGAGAATATATCTATTCTATCTCAATTTTAAGTCACTGACAGTCTCAGCCCAGTTTGGTACTACTAGTACTGAAAAATACATCTCTCGCTCCCTTCCTCCCTCCCTCTTATATTTAGAAAGTACAGTACTATGAAGGCTAAAAGGATTTTGAATTTCTATTTATTCTCTGCCGTTTGTCAGTCAGCAGCATAATAACGCAGTTAGAGCAGCCTGCTTGAGAATCCCCTGTCTTTAACTTCACAGTTTCTCTGAATGAAAGTACAAAACAGCACAGGAGCTCTGATTTGTGTAGCTGTGAACCAATTATTTCATGCCGTGAACCACCACTCACCCTCCAGATTGCAAACCGAGCAGTTTGGGATCCAAAAGACTGCGAGGCTGAAGAAAGAAAACATACAGTTTAAAACTAGAAAAACAAAGGGAGGACACTACAACGCACACAACAGGAAACTAGGAACAAAAAGGAACATTTACATTGCATTGATGTACGGTACTTGAAAAAGTACTGATAAGTATAAGATTTAACAAATGGCTGGAAAGAAGGAGTGCAACACATGCAAGGGGGGAGAAGAAGCACAGAGGCAAAGGTCCAGATTATTCCAAAAACACTAATGATGTACTTCAGGTCTCAAGACTGAGAGTTTTGTAAGATTAATGCTGTGATTTTTGTGTAACTGTCTCTCTTTGCTGACCAAAATTCAATTTAAAAACAATTAAAAACATTGAATAAAGTGCTAACCAGCAGAAAATAATGATAACATTATATATTAATCAGTTAGAATACATACTACTATCATTTATCCACAAGAAAACAAAATACAAACACGCACAGGTGAACATAATATGAACTAATACAAGCTCACTGTCACCCCATAAAGCACAAAAGCACATGCACATTCAAAGAAATCACAAGTGTTAGATGATAAAAACAATAACTTAAAACCTGAGTATCCAAAGCACTGGCGTCTGAAAAGAGAAAATGACAAGAAGGGAAAAGAGTTAGGCAGAATTTGACTGAAACATAATGCACACACTTAGCACACCGACCTGCTCTCGTTGTTTGATGACACAGTTCTATTTTGACAAACATCTTACGCAGAAATGAAGACAGAGTCAACATGTGCCTTGAAAAGATGAGCCCTGAATAGACAATTAGTCTGGACTGTAAAACCAGGAGAAAGAACACTGTTGCAAACTAAATGGCTCCTGAGTGAAAGGATTGAGATAATCCTTTTCACACTTAATTTTTTCCTTAAAAAATGCAGACGTAATTTCAAATTTACATGTATATGGTTCTAACCAATAACATTACCTGATATAACACATCAAGCTATGGAGACATGGAATTTTGAATAAACAAAAGTGATATCAGGCTGCCATTTTATAGATTAAAGAAGAAGAGCAGGTTAGTTAAGGTATGATTGAAGTGCTACTGATCTATTGGTGATGTGACAAAATAATCAGATTTTAATGTGTTACCAACAGAAAGCAGGTGTTCACAAGGGAAAAATCAACTTGTTACTATAAGTATGACAACTCAATGAACTGTTGATACACTGATATTAAATAGTAAGTCAGTGTTCTTTCTCCATTTAATTGTGTAATGAATTTTGGAAATAGAAATTACTTAAAGCAACACCGCCGGCTAAATAATTTTATCGTGTGAATGTTTGTGAAGCAATCACACTGTCGTGATCCGTTTTTCTTCCATACATTTTTTTCAGCATCTTTCTTGTTCCACAATGTTTGTGCTATTTCAACAAATCATACATCAAAGCATTCAGTTTTTTTTTTTTTTTTTTTTTTTTTTTTTTTTTTTTAAGAAAATATTGTTTTGACTTTTGGCATTGGTGCAACTTTAGCTTTTGGAAATATTTTGCCTTTTCTGCCACTTTTTTTCCTCATAGAAAATGATCTGAGCTCATTTTACATCCTTCAAATCTTTAGATGTGTTTACAACCTTTTACTGCTCCTTTCCCATTTTGTTCTGGTTCAGCTTTTTTCAGCTTCCTTGTGCAAATTTAAACTTTTTTTTAGCTTCTTTGAGCCAATTTTGGTTGTTTTTTCAGTGGTTTTATGCTCCTTTCAGGATCTTTCTGCTAACTACAACATTTGTGCGCGTTTTAAAAATATTTTTTTGATAATTTCATCTCGTTATGCAAGTTTCAGCTTTTTTTTCAGCTCATATTTAGCAGTTTTATGCTAATTTTAGGTTTTCCACATTTTATGTGCTCATTTCAACTTTTTCAACCTAGTGTAAAACTGTGCACTCCACTTCCTCCTGGTAATTTAAGCTTCTTTCTGCTTTTAGTTACTTTTCAGCTATTTTTTGCTTATTTCAACTTTTTCCAGATATTTTTCACTTTTTGTGCTCATTTCTACTTCTTTCAGTAGACATGGTTTTTTCCTGCTTTCTTCTGCTAATTTACACTTGTTCTACCTTTTCAGTTACTTTGTTTAGCATTTTTAGCTAATTTCAGCTGTTTTCAGATAATATGATTGTTGTAATAATGTACGCTACTTTCAGCCACATTAGCTTGTTTCTGCCAATTTAAGCTTGTTATGCTCAGCTTTTTGCTGTTAGTTTCAGTTTTTTTCTGCTATTTCATGTACCATACTATTTAGCTGTTTTTATGATAAATTTAGTTTTTTCCTCTAATTCCACATATTTAGCTCCTTCCACTTCCTTCTGGTAGTTTAGACTTCTTTCTGCCTTTTCAGACATTTTTTGCTATTTTTTCCCCTTCTAAATTCACTTTTTTTTTTTTTTTGCTAACTTCCTCATTTTTGTGCTCATTGCTGCTTATTTAAACCTATTTCATCAAATACTATATGTGTTCTTTCTGCTTTATTTTGTTAACTTAGACTTGTTCTTCTATGTCAGCTACATTTCAGCATGTTTTAGCTAATTTCAGTTGTTTTTCAGGTAATTCTTCAGAAATAAGCGTTCGCATTGCAATTTTTTTTTTTTTTTTTACATAAAATTCAGTGTCTTTTGTCTAGTGTGTGTTTAGTGTTGTAGGTGTTTACTGATTGTGCATTTCTTTTCATGGTCTTCAAGTAAGCTTTGATATCTCATAGTTTGCACATAATAACGTCTAAATGTTAATCAAAAGGTTGTACACATGTGAGAACATACTGTCCATGGTCCAAAAAGAGGAGCGAAAGCAGATGAAGTAGGCCCAATGAGGAACTTTGCTGCAAACAGTACTATGGACAGCAATCAGCTGAGCTGCTTTCAGCACAGCAATCCAAGATAGCAACATTACTCCACCAGCAAGTCTTCAGCTGCACCAGATAAAGCTGGACCACAAAGATAGGCTACAGGCTGCTGATATAAACCTCATTTCACAGGTGCCCTAAATCTGTGGAACAAAAATGTACCTGATAGTTACAAAAACCTTCTGTGTTTATGTGCGTGTATATGTGTGTGCATGTGTGTGTATGTGTAACAAGGTATTATTGAAGTGGCCACAGCAGCAGTAAATCTGTTCAGTTTCATTTCTGACACACATGAACACGCAGTCGATAGATCAAAGCTCTGAGGAACAGAACAGCTTGCACCTGGCTGATAGTATTAGGACTGACCAATGCCC
The DNA here is from genome assembly GCA_031762355.1 of Hypsolebias martinsi. Taxonomy (NCBI): domain Eukaryota; kingdom Metazoa; phylum Chordata; class Actinopteri; order Cyprinodontiformes; family Rivulidae; genus Hypsolebias; species Hypsolebias martinsi. The sequence goes on along the minus strand of JARVGQ010000759.1, from coordinate 20,208,355 downwards.
CAACGGACCCAGGAGGCAGAAAATGTACTTTTAGGAGAGCAGTGCAAGTTTACAGAGATGCACTCCAGTCTTCAAATAACAAACATGAAAAAAGAGAAATTCTGTACATTGACACAAAAGTCATGAAACTAGAAAGGTGTGATTTTCATGCAACTCTGAATTTCACTGTAACTTTCAGCTGTCAGCACAGTGATACTATAGCTACAGTACACTAGAACTAAAGTCCAAAGCTGTCAGTGCTCATGGGCATAAAGGTATTCCCGAGCAGCTCCTCAAAAACAGTGAATATTCTGACAAAAGAGGAGCAGGGCCTATGACAATCTTTAAGAACCTCTTGCTTTAAAGCTCAGGGTTACACACACTAAGGTTGGACAGATAAGAAAAATGTGCACCAACAAATCCAAGATGTGGATGCTGTCTCAAACCTTACTGAAAAACTCTGTAGCCATTTCAGTTTTGGTGAGTACTGAATACATTTGACAGAACGAACCTTTAACACACATACTCACACTTCCCAATAGGTTTTCTTGTCACAAAAACCTTCTCACAGTGACCCTTACTGGACGATTTACCAATTTCTGATATTCACAAAACATTTTAATATGCAAAACTATGTGCACATGCAAGACAATAACTTGTGAACATAAGTCAACTTGGTTAAAAGTATCATCAACCAAGTGGTTTTATTAGATGTAGAGCCAATTTACATTAAGTCAAGTCAAGTCATCTTTATTTATAGAGCACAGCTAAAACAGATAAACTGCCATTAATGGTTTGAGATACAGTATACAGGCAGTCCTCGAGTTACGACGCCCCCGACATACGGCATTTCGGACTTGCGAACGGCACCCGGTGACGACATCACGCCTCCATTGAGCAGTATTTTTCAGTATTTTCTGTTTTTTTTTTTTTTTTTTTTTTTAGGGTACTGTGCTAGCTAACTGCTTGAAAATATATTTTTAAGGTACAGAATGTACGCTGGTGTTCTGTTACGTTGGAAAAAAACGTGTTTAAAACACAGTTTATGTGCACGGTCCAACTTACGGCAAAAAAATCCGGTCTTACGACGCCATGTGCTACGGGTCCCGACTTACGTCAAAATCGGGTTGCGAACAGTCCGTAGGAACGGAACCCGTTCGCAAGTCGAGGACTGCC
>JARVGQ010000759.1:20120372-20134383 GCA_031762355.1 Hypsolebias martinsi | reverse complement strand
CAGATGACAGCAGAGATAGACACGTCATCAAGTCTTCCAAGTCAATGAGATATCCAGCTGTGTGCATGCCAACAGGGGAAATTGGCTCGCCTACAGCCTGTCTTCTCTTTGAAGAAATGTTATCAGTTGTGTTGAGGGATCAACCGACCAAATTGAAGTCCATAGTTATGATTCGGAAGATTTTGTAGAAGAGAGGCTCTCAGACAGTTTGTTGCTGTAAAGACCACAGCTGGGAAATGTGTCAGTGCCCCTCAACAAGTGACAAGAGCCCCAGAACTGTCTGGTGCGTGAAAAATGTACAATTTTACTTTAACTTAGAAGAACAGTGCTCCTAAAGTTAGGAACACATGTCACAGTCTGAAATCATTGACAGAAATCAATAACCTGCATTAATCTCAGTCTGAGGAATCGTAAGGTTCAGCTCTATACAGTACTCAGATATCACATAACCAAGAACAGCGACTCCAAGACCATGAGTAAGTTTAATGGTGTTTATTTACAATAAGTGATTATGCCTCAACAGTGTGAAGGATCAGCAGGGCAGGACAGGAACCCTGGAGAGCAAGTGACAGTTAGTTGGAGGCTTCTTCTTGAAAAGATGGTTTTGATGTTCAGTTTCTCTAGCGAAGAGTGAGAAAGTTCCAGGAGGTTTCATACAACCAGTGGGCAAGTGGTGAAAGCCAAGGAATGACCGGAGATATCACTAGGAGGCTCAGGAGATAACCAGGGAGGTCCAAAGCTCAGGAGGAACGCAGAAGTCAAAGTGATTGGCAGATAATGCACCAGCCTCAGACTGCAGTCATCTACTGCCTTATATACTCCTGCAGCTCATTAGTGGAATGATCCTCAGCTGTGATCTTGTAGGAAAAGCTGCAGGAGAAAAACTGGAAATCCTGCATGAGTAAGGTCTGCTGTCACAAAAACAAACAAAAAAACTTATATTACATCATGGAAACATTTATTTTACCTAAACCACCCACTGCACTGTCCTGTTGAATCAATATGTTTTGCAACTGCTCAAGATATACTCTGGGTTATTAAATCAACGTCAAATCGAATTGTTTTCCCACATATAAAAATTACAACTTGCACCTTGTGTTTGCAAGTGGAAGCAAAATCAGTTTTGGGACTCATGACATGGCAACATACCTTGTGGCTCAGGCTTGAAAACTTCCAAATCTGTCTATATGTCTATACGTTAAATTTACTGTGCAACATGGAGACGATTAAAAAAAACAATAGTTTGATAAATGAATTCATAACATTGTGCAGTGCAACATCATAGCCAACATTTGCACAAGAATGTAAAACGGGGGAAAATAATCCAGAGGCGTTAATCCCACCAACCCTCTACAAATGGGAGATGTTGACTAATTCCAACCTACAAACTGAGGATTTACACTGAAATCCATAAACGCATGTAAAACAGACACAGTGTGCATGTGCACATGTGAAGGCTTTAAAGCTTAGACTGCATGCACACACACACAGGATTTGTCATAATCTGGAGCTAGCTGCTTCAAACACTAATGAAGTCATGTTGCTTAGTCATGATAAAAGCACTGAAACATTTCTGTGCACAGCTCGCACACGTGACATGAACGTTCTGTAAATAAGTCAGATGGAAACATACAGTAAACAAAGCTTTGCTCGACTAAGACTGCATCTGGTTTTGTCTTTCTGGGGATACATTTTCATCCAGTCTACCCACTAAACGTGTCTGTGTGTGCCGCCATGATCAGAGCTGTCATTACATGTATGTGCATGCAGAAAACTGCGTGTCTGCCCGGAGCGGCTCATGTTTGTGTTAGTAAATGTCTCGAAGGACATCTCTGGCAGCACAGACACACAGCTAAATGTTGTTTTCATTCCCTCTTCCATTCCTCCAAGGCAGATGATGGGAGCGAGACGAAAACCTTTTCCACTGACGTTGTTATCATGGTTTAGTAGAAGTGGGAGTAAAGGATTTCAGCCTTAATCCTTGACTTCTCTGTCTGTGTGTGTAGGTATGTGTGTGTTTATATAGCTTGTCTGGGTGTGGTTTTGGGCAGCTAAATGTGTGCAGATAAAATGTGTGTGTGCATTGTCTGTTTGATGCCTTTACAGAAACATGTGTGTCTGTATGTGTGCGTGTGGTCAGGCTTGTTAATATTCTGCGCAGCGTCTGGATAGACTCCTGGCACAGAGACACCTGGTCATGCCTCACGGTGTCAGGCCTCTGTGGGACACCTCTCAGAGGCCTTTTAGACAGCTTGACACACACACACACACACAGAGTATAAAAAATATACATTTGCTGTGTGGCTTCAACTTTTTCTTTTAAAATATGGCTGCCGGTTCTCCCATATACGAAACAATAAAAAACTGTGAAGTTGCACTTATGCTTGGCTTTTTGTATTCCTTAATGAACCTTTGCGTAAAAAAATGTTTCTATATACAAATGTCCCAACCTCAGTTTCCTGACCACAACAAAAAATAGAGACTGAAATTTCATTCACCCTGTTTGCTGTTATTATAGTACAAATACGGCACTATTCAAATGTTTTCAGTAAAAAGCCAACATATAGAAGTGTTGCCAAAGTAAAGGTAGATAAATGTGAGAAAATGGTACTGAAAACAAATTATACAAGTATATTTATAAATTAAGCATTAAATTATAGATAGGAAGAAAAACCTTCTTTTTCTTGCTGCTGTTCGGCGTTTTGTTTTTGTACTATTTGCGCTTAGTTTAGCGTATTTCTTCTTTCATATCTTAGATCTTGTTACTGTTTTTCTTTACAATTTATACTTATGTTGGATGTAACTGGGACCATGTGCACACAATTTTGTTCCACCACATGTACCATATGTGGTGGAACGACAAATAAAGAAACTTTGACTTCTTCTTTTTTTGGCTTTTCTCTCTTCAGGGGTCACCACAGCGAGTCATCCTCCTCCATCTCACGCTGTCCTCTGCATCATCTGTCCTCACTCCAACTACCTCCATGTCCTCTCTAACTGCATCCATGTATCTCCTCTTTGTCTTTTTCCTGGCAGCTGCATTTCTAACATCCTTCTAACTATATACCCACTGTCCCTCCTCTGGACATGCCCAGACCATCTCAGTCTGGTCTCCCTAACTTTATCTCCCAGTTGTTGAACCTGTGCTGTACCTCTGATGATCTCATTCCTAATCTTATCAATTTGTGTCACTCCCATAGGAAGAAATACTTTTATTGTTGCTCATTAGCAATTTCCCAGTTAAAGAGTTGCAACCTGTCCAGGGAGACCCCACCTCTCACTCAGAGACTGCTGCTAATGGACATCGGTTCCTCCTGACCTGCAGAGAAAAGCAAGTAAAGAAAATAGATTAAATATTAAATGGATATTGAAGACTGTTGCTTTTTATTTTTGTTAAATTTGATGCATTTTTTGTGAGGTGTTTTAGTTTAGTTTGTAAAGCACCGGGGATTTTTTAAATTAATATAGAAACAAACCTACACTCAAGCAGATGTTCGAGCTGCTGTTTAATACACTGTATTATTTTACATTATTAATGTTTAGTGTATTTCTTAAATCTTTTAGTGTATATTTTTGGCATTCGTTTAGCGTATATCTTAGTGTATATCTTAGATTCTTATATACGGTTTATTTTTACACTTTATATTTTTGCTATTTTTGGGTGTAACTGGAACCCTGAGAACATAATTTCATTCCACCTCATGTACCACATGTGATGTGAATGACAATTAACTTGAACTTGATTTACCAGGTGGTAGTTTACTATTTTAGAAACTGAATTTACCAAAACATACCACGAAAAAAAAAAAAAACGCTTGTAATTTTGATTTTTAAAGATGATTATACTGAATATTAATAGCATTTCTTAACTACATTTATGTCTTAATGGGGTGAATATTTATTTGAAGATGAGCAGAGATCTACTTTAATCAAAGTGTGTGCATTGCTTGACTTCAGATTAAATAATTAAATTGAATGAAACAAGGTTGTTGGACTGTTAGGCTTTATGGTCTGCTAATATATAAATATACAAAAACATCACACTCCTGTCATCATCCTTACTTTTTTTAAAGCTCTTTTTCTTATGTTTATGTTATGTTGCCAATTCCTTCAGATTTAGGGCATTATATTAAATTAAAAATATATCAACCTTAAAAAAGTTTTAAAATTGTTAATAACTTCAAATTATTACCCCATTATATTATCATTTTGTTCACAATAACTTGTGTCAAATACTAAAACATTGTGTCTGAGAAACTAAGTATGCCCTTCCAGGAGGATGAAAACATTAAATTAACCAATGATCAGCAGGTGTGATCACTCCACAAAAGTAGAAATTTTAGCTATTTGTTTGTGTGGAGCTTTTAGTTGTGTGTTGACAAGGACAAAGGCGTCAACAGAAGTCTCAGTGAAGCAATCGTTACTGCCCATCAATCTCAGAAAGATCAAAATGTCATCTCCCAGCAATTTGGAGGAGACCCTGAGAGCAATGATACAGAGCTTAAAAAAAGATTCAAGACAGCTGCCAATCTTCCCAGGAGTGGATGTCACACAGAAAGTTCACCCTAAGGCCAGACAATACAATACTAAAAGAAAAAATAAATAAAAAAAAAGGCTCAGTAAGTTCTAAAAAAAAACTAAGTCTGGTCCTCTGGACATTCAAAAAACAAAACAAAACAAAAAAGTAGAAGCGTTTCGTCTCAGAAAGTTAGTTCTTGTCATTTATCACAGTCAGGTAGAAACACTGAAGCATGGCTTGTTTGGAAAAGGATAGCAGTGAGGAAGTTCTTCTAAAAAATCTTTGCAGTGTAGTTAAGGTTTGTTAAAGCACACAAGACTTCTGGAACAAGGTTCACTGAATGGGCAAGACCAGAGTGGAAATGTCTGGCCATGCACGGCTGCACCTCTGGAGAAACAAGAAATGTAACATCAGCAAGAGACTGCAGCCCAACTGTAAATCTGATGAAGAGTTCATGATTTAGGCTTTTTGTGCTGCCATGAAACCTTAAAATATTATAGTCATTATTTGTTTTAGGATCTCACAAATATTTTTGAAGTTCTTATCATTTAAGCCAAGTGCCATAAGTGAATGACTTTTAGATGTGCTCCTAAGTTCTGGTGTTAAATATGAGGCAGCACAGCAACACCGACAGTGTAATGATAAAGGTATTGATTTCAATTTGGCAAAGACCAGTTAAGTTTATTAGTTTATTTTAAGGAGTAATTACTTTGCACCACTTCTGCAACTTTAGTAACTTTTGGCCCAAAAAAAAAAAAAAAAAAACAAGATCAGATATTGAAAGTAAAAAGTAAGTGAAAGTAATAAAAAAAATGTAAAAGGTGCTATTTTAAAGCTTATCATGATTTTTGCACCGAGAGTAGTGTAGACTGACAAAAAGACTGAAACGATAAAAAGGTAAGTGAAAGTTTATTTACAGTGCCCAGGGATAAAATCTGAAAGGGAACAGAACACAGATGAGGGATTGAGTTAGGTTGGTACAAGGGGTGTAGATCCAAGATGAACTGATTACTACTTTCTGTTTCTCATGTATGGAGAGGAGGGCGAAAGATAACATGATATGTTACTGGAGATAAAGTTCAATTTCAAGGTTCTTTGTCATTCACATCACAGGTCCCAGTTACACCCAAAAATAGCTAAAATATGAATTATAAAATGAAATAGTATACAAGGATCTAAGGTATACATATACTAAACAAATGCCAGTCGATACATTAAAATATCTGAGATATATGTTAAACACTAATAATGTAAAATAAGTAGTATATTAAACAGCAGCCCAACAGGTGAGTATGAAGAGTTGGAGAGTGGCTGAACAGAGATCCAGAATCTGATCCAATGGTGTTGTTGGAGCGTGACAGCGAGAAGAGTCCCTGGTGTCCAAGATAAGGTTCCACAGAGGTGTTCTGCTTTGCAGACACAAGGAGTCTGAATTTCCACGGAGAGGACCCACGGAGAAAGGACTAGAAAGCACAAGGAAATATTCAGGCTAGTCACATCACAAGATAAGCGTTTCAGGGCTGCCATTAGTTCCCAGTTGGTAGTGTAATGTTCCAGCAGGGAATATCTGAACCAAATGTCCTTAAATTCTCCAGGACATCGTCATCCAGGATCAGAGACAGATGGTATTAATTTGGCTCCGCCCTGTCACTCAGGTGCTGCAAAGAGTTGGTTACAGAAAAGCACTGGAATCCTACAGCGCCATCACTACTACTACAGAGAAAAGCTAGATGGTGTTGGAGATAAAAGAATCTTTCTCTCCTGACAAGAACACACTCCTCAGAAGTCGTCCGCTGTTGGAGGAGCTTCACATTAAAGAACAAAGTAAGGACATAATTAATATTCTTATCACTGAAAGCAAGTTTGCCAAGTTGCTGAGTATCAACAAGGAATCGATCTGATCCTCCAGCATGCAGGTTTCAGGGCTCACATCCAGTAACAAAACAGAGGAGGTATTTATCACACAACCTAATGCCTTCCCTTCTGCAGCACCACCGCTGGACTGTCTTCCTCAAACTCCTCCTGCTTCTCATATAATAATATCACCTTCTTGTCAACAAGTAAGTTCTATGTGTTGTCATCACTGTATGTTCCCATACAATGGTGAAATTAGTCTCTGCATATAACTATAACCCATCGCACCTGGGACACACCCAGGTGGAGCAGTGGGCAGCTATTTAAGCGCCCGGGGAGAAATTAGGGATTAGGTGTCTTGCTCAGGGATACCATGACATGTAGGAATGGCTGGGGATCAAGCATGGGACTCTTTGGGTCCGAGTCGGCTGTCCTACCTCTACCCCATCTCAGCCAAAAAGAAGGGCACTGTCTCCCATCCCAATAACCATGATCGCTTCAAGGGAAAAAAACTTTTATTTTACAAACTATACTAAATAATACTTCTCGTTAAAGCCACACCAAGGACTGCAGTGTGAGAAATAATCCATGCAGGATTATCTTACTTTTCACCTGCTGAATAATGTAGGGACTACAGATATCCTGACGCATGTTCAATAATCCAGGTAGAAAAATCTAAAAAAGTTAATTCTGGTCCTCTGGACATTCAAAAAAATAAATAAATTACAAAAATAATTTGTAGAAAGGTTTCATCTTTCCTCCAAAAGACTTCTTCAGTCTGAGGTGCTGTATTCAGCTCAGTCTTATAACCAGCACGGGGGGTGCCGAGGACAGCCAGAGGCGAATTCAGAGTCCTGAAATGATAACAGAATGTTTCTTCAGCTGGGCTCCTCTGAAAAGTCCGTGGAATTCCTCAGAAGAAGGTTTGGGAGAGGTGAGAGCGTCAGTTTTACAAAACTTCTCAGGCGTGTTGAGATAAGACGGCCTGTCAAGGCCAGTCAGAGAGCCGAATGTCAGATAAACACGATTGTTTTGGGAACAGGCAGAACATTAATGACATCTACCTTCAGTCTGTGTCGGTCCACTTGATTCTGAAATGTCCAAATTAAAATTGACCATGCCAATGGAACATGCCCAAGAAAATCCCTGAGATCTAATCCATTCAGCCAAAAGTCTGGGTTTTTGAGACATGAACCAAGCCATCATGTAAGGCAGGCAGCCTGACCAGATCCAGATTTGCTGTTGTTGCTAGTATCACTCAACCCCTTAGCAAGCAACCGTCAGGGTGCTAATGATTCATCGTTAGGCTGATGGTCCTCCTTTATCATGTGAGTAGCTAGTTTTGGCTGTCAGCAGCAAACTGGTTGATCCACTACGAAAAGGTCCTATTTATAAGACTGTGCTGAATACAGCACCTCAGACTGAGAAGTCTTTCGGAGGAAAGACCAAACGTTTCTACTATTTTTTTGTTGTTGTTGTTTGTTTGTTTGTTGAATGTTCAGAGGACCAGAATTAACTTTTTTAGAGTAAGGACTTAAGGATTTAAATTATATATTTTCTGTGCTGTTACGAGCTTAAATATAAAAGATAACAAGTATCCAGTGAGAATCTCTTTTTATAATTATCATTTAGTTTTATAGATGCAAGTGTTGCTGGCTGACTGAATTTCTTTACATAAAGTCTGGATTTGCAAATAATGCATTTTTTTTTAATTAAAGCAGAGTTTTAAAAACAAAATTGTTTGATCTAGGCAGTCAAATTATACCTTTTTTAAGAAGAAAATAAAAAAACAGACAAACATACAGCTTGTCAGTCACGTTTGTTTTTCTCTGATAGCTTTTCAAACATTCCTTCTTTAACTACTGTTGTTGTATTTGCTTTATTTGCCAGTGTTTGGTGGATTTTACAGGATATTGAAATACAGAAGGATGACAAAACCGTGGCAGAGCACAACATAGAAACATGCATTTTCATAATTTTCACCTAAAAGCTTTGAAATTAAAACATTTTAAACTTTGCTAGTAATATTTTTTAGATTCTGCCATCCTTTCCTTGCATGGAGGTTGTGTCTGGAATGGCTTCTGGTTGTCAGCTTTAAATATAATATACGTGTGATTATAGTAATGGTTCTTTTGACTCAAAAAATACACAAAGTAAAATGTAAATGTATTTGTTTTTTTTTTCTTATTTTTATTACCCAATTAAGGCTTTCATGCCACAAAGAAAGATACTGTTCCAAGACAGCATGAGTGGACAGACCGTACAAATTATAGAAAGAAAGGTATTCAAACACCGGTGGATACCTCTGTTAACAAAACACGAGGTGACATCAATAGTGGAACAAAACGGAACAGCCTTCCCATCTATTCTGTCTTGGAGGAGTTTGGAGGTGAGGATCAAGAGGAAAGATATAGTCAGAGTGTGAAGAGACAATACCTCTGTCTCTGTTGATCAATAAACGCTCAGAGGATCAATCACCATTGTTCCCTATCACCCCACAGCAGAGCAACCAAATCCAAAGTGAATGACAGCAGCATCTGACTCCTGAAGTCCATGTTCCCATGTTAGAGCAAAGCTGGGCCCCAATACTCTGGTTTTTGAACCTCTCAAATCTTTGGCAAAACGGGTAGATGTTTTCAGTGATGTGATAAAAATAAAGAATTGTGAACAGTTACTTGTTAAGTGTTGACACATTTTCTCTAAATGGAATTAAATCTCTGATGTTTTCTATCAAATTGAGGTTCATATTATTCTTTTTATTGATCTGTGTAAAACTTCTGCACATGGCCAAGTAATGCGAAATAGGAATACATTTAAGTAAGAAATTATTATTATTATTATTATTATTATTATTATTATTATTATTGCATGTACTGTATGTACAAATGTGTATGTATGTCCGATGTTAGGACTGTTAGTCCTACATAGTATGTATGTATGTATGTACGTAAACATATGTATAGGTTAATCATGAAGGTAGTACTCCTACCACCTTGTGAATGTACATATTGTTTTTCAATTTGTGTATTCTGTTTCTTTTGGATTATTTCATGTTTTTTTTTTTCTGTATGATTAGAAAATGCTACTGGATGCTTCAAAATTCCCCCTGAGATTAATAAAGTATCATTATGTCTGCATGTCTGTGTGTCCGTGTGTCTGTCTGTTTGTCTAGTGAAGTCTAAACAATTGCAGATGCCATATTGTGATTATCGATAAAAATGTCATGTTTTCTCTTTATTTTTTGTAGCATCTACAACTAGCTGGTCAGAGCTGATGACCGTTCATCCTGAGCCTGGTTCTACTGGTGGCTTCCTCCTCTCTGCTGTCATTTACTGCCCACAGGACAGCAACTGGATGAGTGAAGTTTCAACTCAGTCCACTGGCTTTCTTAGCAAGAAAACATTTTTTTCAAACTAATGTTATGCCTGCTGCCTCTCAGCAAGCAGGTCCCTGGTTCAAATCCAGGACCGGGGGGCGCGGGGTTTTCTGGGTGGAGATTATAGTTCTCTCTGTGCATGTGTGGGTTCTCTCCGGGTACTCCAGTTTCCTCCCACAGACCAAAAACATTAGTAGATTAAAGATGACGGATGGATGAATGTTCTCTTCATGCATGCATGTGGTTTTTCCAGGTCCTCCGTATTTTTCCCACAGACCAAAAACTATCATGTTAGCTTAACTGGCCATTCTAAACTGTCAGGTGTGAGTGAGAGTGCAGATGGTTTGTTTTAGTCTCTGTGTCTGTGTGTTGAACTTGATACATTTCCAAGGTGTACCCTGTCTCTTACAATGTAACTGCTGGAAATAAGCATCAGCTCCCCATGTCCTGAACACTAAGAGTGAGTAAATAACATGAATCTATAAATGAGTGAATAGGAGGATGTTTGTTATTAGCAATTTGCTGTGTCTGACATTATTGTGTTAGTCTAAATTAAATGTAATAAAAAGATTGTACTTGAACTGCCCTAAGATAAAATGGACTAAATTAATTTTGCATATTTATACAATCCTTTTTGTGTGTGTTAAATCAAAGGTCCTATTAACTTAGTTCTTCCACTTCTGCTGCAGTCACTGTGGGTAAAATACATTGAGACAACCTCTGCCTTTCAAATCTTTAACTAAAAACAATCTCACAGGTCATTTCAAAGCCTTGATTCTTCATCAGAATAAGAGCAAACACCCATTGGCCTCTCAACTTGGCCATTTGAACCAACATTAAACTAATGTGCACTTTGGGGATTGTCACACTGCATGAGCGTTAGACCCAAATAAAAACTCAGTCTCTGTGGACATGAAGAATAAAATAAAATATTATGGTAATGAGAGCATTGCACTCTACTGCAAGCTATTTGATGGTTTAAGAAACTAAAACAGAGACAGTGGAATGTTCACAAATCTGGTGAAGAATCAGCATTATCATCAAAATTACCCGATGAGAGCATTTTATTAATCCAAATACTGTACATAAAAGTGATATACCATTCACCAGCTTCTGATTCTGACTCCACAGTGTAACCCTGACTGTAATACACTACATGGTACAGTTCAGTGTCTCTGCTGTGAAATACAGAGATGTGAGAGTTGCGTTTGGGGTTGTCTGCTCTCTGAGCACATCGCCTCACATCAATCAACATCCAACTGTCCCTCGGTCTCTCCCTTGGAGAAGTCTTTCATTTGGTCACAAAAAAAAACATAAATAAGTACCCACACATAGACTCACAGAAGAAGACCCTGAAGAGTGGCTATCCCATTGCCCCTGCACACTCTGAGTAGCATGTCAGCTCTGATTATTAGCACTGTTCGTTGCTTGCTGCAGGAGCTTCTATTTTAGAGCTGTATTTTTCTTCTTTGCAAATAAACACAGAAATACTGTCATGGTAAAAATCAACTACACATTTTAATTTACTATAAGCTACACTATAAGCTTAAAATGTGATGTGTCAACGCCAAATTAAAACAATAAACAGATCAAAGCAACAGCGTTTTGGGGCACGTCACATTATAAATTAACAAAAACTAAAGCAAATTGTGAAAACAGTGTGAAAAACAAGTACACTTTTAGATGTTTTAAATATGAATTAGCTTCTGCTAATTAAGACACTGGATTGATGACCATGAATATAACCAAGTACCTCCATAAAGGCTGAAGTTCCAGCAGTTTGAAGGATTCTTGTGTAAGTGTAGCACTTGCTGCAGCTCCAAGAAGACCGGCCATTACGATCAGCTGACAGTCATCTACATGACGAGCTCCAACACTACATAAAGCTGCAGTCAAGTTCTACTCTTCGCTGGAGCATTGATTCCTCTCCTGGTATTTATGCTTCTGGCCAATATTGTTATTCTGATGAAAGAAGTACTTACCTTGTTTTTGTGTGCCTGCAATCCTCCTGTCATTTTCGGATCCAGTCCTGGTTCGCCTTGGCCCTGTGCCTCGTTTCTTGCGTCTTGCCCTCCAGCCACTTGCCTGCCTCGTTTTGTCTGTTGGATTTGCCATCTCTGGAACCCTTGGATTCACCACAGCACCTGTCTGCAAGATCCACCTGTAAGGACAATCAATCTCTACTGCTGCTTCCTTTGCAAAGCCCTCCTAACAGAGTCCTTCCTCTTTCAGGGATTCCAGTCCACCTCCTGTATATAGTTTTCATTGTTCACTTTTCACTTAAGTCTGGTGTCGTTCTGGATCTTGTTACAAACTGGGTATCCTGAATTATAAACTCTTGTGTGGGTCAGCATGGTACCAAGGAGAATAAACATCAATAACGATCTTAAAGATGCTGGTGTTACTGCCTATTCTGCAGTGACAAAGTCTAGTTGACTTGTAGAAAACATTTAAGAAGGGCATCGCTCATCCCAGGAGTAGATACTCTGGCATTTTCATTCTGAAGTCAAATTGTGCAATAATAATGGCAATTAAAACTGCTTTCTGAAACTTTGATCATTTGGCACAGCTCACCAAAAACGGCCAACGCTTTTGCCTCTCAAAGAGCTCCTCACAGTATCGCTTGTGAGGAGCCATTTGGGAGCTGAAGGGCCTGGTTCTAGACAAGATCTTTGCTTTTTAAGTTGCTTAAGAGCTATTTTGGAGTTCAAACAGCTTGGGAGCTTATCACTACTATGCTGAGAAAATGTAAAACACCAAAGTGTTAAATCTCAGAATCCAGAGGTTCCAGGGAACACAGTAAAGTCAATGAGAATACAGATAAAGTCAGAACTGTTTGTCCATATAAGAAAACGGCAGAAAAGCCATTTGGTTAAAAAAAAAAAAGTTTGCATCAAACCACACCACACAGCCTCTGGAACAATTTCAATGAGAAATCAATATATGGAAAGAAAGTTAAGATGCTGGAAAATGTACTGTGCTTTGACAAAATCAAATAAAAGGCAATCGGTAAATATCCCCTTAAACCAATCAGAAGACTGATTGGCTTGTTTTATACAGGGTCTGGACACCTTCCAGTCATTGAATCAGCCAAGAACGCCTGTACACCAAATAATTTTAAAGTCAAACACACTCTCTGCCTGAAAGTTGAATCTTGGTAGAAATTGGGTCATGAAACTGAGAAACAATCTATGCTCATGAATTAACTTCCAACAGAATCACTGAAAAACAAAGAATCAAAAGGTTGGCAAGGACTCAGTCAAAGTCAGGACTTCTACTTGATTAAAATGCAGTGGAGGATACAAAAACTGTTCACAGACCTCGATAAACAGAAGCAACGCTGTAAAGAAGAATGGGCCAAAAGTTCTCTACCACAATATGAGCACTTGATAAGGTCATATAGAAAATAATTTATCACCACCAGAGGTAATTCAACAAGATAAAGGGTGGTGAATTTTGTTTGTTTTTCCCACCCCTTCTCAGGGGTCACCATAGTGAACTAACATGCTCAAAAATCTGGCTGTTATTTTTGTGACAGTTGCCCCTGACACACCCAAAGACCACTGAGCTACCACAGCCCTCTGTGTGGAGCAGAGAGCTGCCATTTATGGCACCCAGGGTGTGCCTTGCGCAAGGGCCCAGTGTCAGGTTAATGAGGGTGGAGGGTGGAGGGTGGATGGTGGAGGTGTTTCACCTTTCCCACCCACATTTGATGATGTTGAAACGAACCAGTGACCTTTTGATCACAGACTTGCCTTCTCTAGTCTCTGCACCACCACTCCCTGCTGTTGAATATTTAGTTGAACTTGTTTTGCTTTTTGTTTGTTTGTTTGTTTGTTTGACTGTTTGTTTGTTTGTTTGCTTGTTTGTTTTATCATGGATAAGTTTTAGTCATACAGTATCAAAAACTCTAGTTAACCTTTTTTCTTATTTTTTTTTTTGTATTTACTTGATCATAAGTGTAAATTTCTGGGTGTGCAGTTTCTGTGCTCATAAACATTAACGCTGAATTTGTCGATTAACAGTCGAAATAGTGCCACAAACTCATTGTTTTGAGGGAAAATAATGTCTTTTGATATAGATTTCCAATAAAGTGTTGCAACAAAACCAAACCGAAACAAATGTGTCAGAGATAAAGATGCACAGATAGATGAAATGCAGTGGTGGGATGTAACTAATTACAAGTACAGGTAGTCCTCGACTTAAGGCGCCCTCGACTTACAGCAACTCAGACTTAAGAACGGGTGTGCTAACATACATTT
>JARVGQ010000759.1:20043973-20057490 GCA_031762355.1 Hypsolebias martinsi | reverse complement strand
TTCTTAAAGCCATTTAGAGAAGTCAAGGTCGAGAGCTTCAGATCTTTTTGTAAGATATTCCAGGAAGCAGGAGCGGAATAGGAGAAGGCCCTTTTGCCAAGCTCAGATTTCACTGAGGGAACACTGCAGGTAATTATGTCCTGAGATCGCACGCTGTAGTAGTTAATATACTCCTTTTTTTTTTTCCAAGCAATTATTCAGCAAAATGCATAAAATTTTAAACTACTGAAAAACAAAAGTGATGTCCCGGGGTTAATGGGACCGAATCAGAACAATGCTCCCAGCATCAAGCTGAATATATAACGTTTAAATGTGAAAGTTCTAACATTTGTCTTCAATGTTAAAGACTAAATATAATTAAAAATAATAATGTAGTTGTAAGAGGAAAAACTGGAACGAACAGCCTTCCTGTCACATGTCTTGTAAAAAAAAAACTAGCTTTCCTTTAAGTCTTGTATTAAAACATCTCTTGTCTGGTGGTTTTCAGCATTTTTTAACAGTTTGACAGAGATTCTTTCAGACGTTACCTACATTATCAAATATAATGCATTTTATTAAAGGCCTTTCTGCTCCTAAGATGCTATGAAACAGATGCTCAGCTGTTAAATGTTATTCAAAAGTGCACAATGGCCTTTTTTTTTCAGTTTTTCCTTGTGCAGAGAGTGTAAAAATTAGTTCTGTAAGAATACAAAGTTAGAAACAAACACGCCTGCAGCGGAGATAAATGTTGCACAACCCACTCTAAACGGTGCTTCTGGTCTGGGACGAGAGATGACTTGACGAGCCTCAATCACTCTCTCAAAAACACAACTAATCCTCCGTCCCTTCACAGCAAACACATGCACAACGCCTCTTTGTCTTTCTCACACTGCTGTGGCCTCCTTCCCACTCTGCATTCAATGCAGCACACTCATGATTGAGAGAGGAAAACAGAGAGTGAGAGAGCATGTGTGTGTGTGTGTGTGTTTATTTGTCTTTGTCTGCGCTGTGATTGGGATGGTGAGCTTGGAGACATTGTTAGTCCCAACAGAGGCTTGCTGCCGTGTGTTTCAGCTCAAGGTCTCAGCCTCCGTCTCTGGCTGTGGTCTCAGCTCCTTCCAGCTGCTCCTGAAAGCTCCACTCTGCCTGAATGAGCTGCTAACCTTGGCACCAAATCAATATCAGCCAAACTCTTTGAAGAATCACAGATGGAACTGGCCTCACTGCTTCATGCTCTTGGTGCTGTGTAATCAGTGAGGGTGTGTGTGTGTGTGTGTTTCTGTAATTGCTGCCAGCCTCTTTTTCCTGCTTGGCCTGCATCCAGGGGGTTGCACAGTGTGATGATGAAGTAGCGTCTCTCATTCATGATTGAAGGCGAGTTTTTATTGTTATTATTATGATTATTATTTAAAATCCCTTTCCTCGTCAATACTCAACAACCACAAACAAACATCATCATCATCATCAGTTTAATTGCGCGGGAAAGAAATCAGCTGATTCCAGCCAGTCTCCAGTCCACACAGCTGTCTTTGTTCCTGCACTGGACTCACACTCACACATGCGTGCTTCCTGTAACCTGGCCCGGTATCATCTGATCTGGGTGCAGCAGAAACTGATCGATGCTTGTATTGAAATATCTCACGGTGTGATGGGATGCTGTGTTCACACCTGCACACAAGCATATCAATAGCTCAAACGCATCATCTCCGTCTCTGAATACAATTAAATAGTTTCTTTTACCCAAATGCACTTTCATAAACAAATGGATCCATGCTTAAATAGATTTTAGAGCCAATATCTGCTGCACAAACGTCTGCTCTGGTGTTTCACTGATTAAGAGACTGAGCAGACTCCTGAGGATGGTTTGTTAAAGCTGCAGACAGAGCGGGAAACAGTTTGTTTGGAGTCTTTTATGGGAGGAAAACAGGGAAACTTTCTCATTTATTGCCAGAATTAATTTAATCAGTTGTTTGAATGTGTTCAATCATGAGATTTTAAAAAAAAATCTAGATTGAAGAACCACAAAACAATCCAAGCCATATATTTCGTTTTCTGTTTCCAGTTGTGTTACTCGCAGATTTTTTGTCTTTTTGTTTGTTTGTTTGTTTCAATTTATAATGCTATGTATTTATATATATATATATATATATTTAAGGGTTTATTTTTGCTATTTTATGCATTTCTCCGGTCCCTTTGTGTTAGTTTTGTTATTTCTTAGATTATAATTAGTTTCATTTTTTGACTTTTTGACATTGTCATTTAATTTTAACCATTGTGCATGAGGCCATTTTATGTAACATTTGGGTTTTTTAGTCTCAAATCAGTTAATTTTGTATTTGAGCCATGTAAAAGGGATTGTGTGCGTCATTTGACTTTGTCTACCAGTTGCAGTAGTTGTGGGAGTTCCTGTTTTTCCTGCTGCTCTGATTACACTAGATGGTGCCAACATTTCCACACCTGAAGATAATCTCCTTAACGAGAAGCCAGGAGTCTAAAAGGCAGTAGATGACTTCTCGCACTGGAGCATTACCTGCCTCTGGTAGTCGTGTTAGCCGTTTGTATTCAGTGATCTTTGAGAACTACTGTGTTCCTTTGCTTTTTACAATCTCTTTCCTGGTGAACTGCCTGTACTTCTTTGAAGAAACCCTTTGGAAATGTTGTGTCTCCTCAGCTGCCTTCCTCACATTCCAACCACACACACTACTACCTAATCCGCAGTAAGGCTGAGATCTTCCAGCAGTATAATCCGCCTCTTGATAAGATATCGTCTAACTCGTGTTCTTGCTCCTCAGGGTTCCTCAAGTGCATAACTATCCACTATAAATAAAATCACTTTAAATGTATATTCCGTCTTAAAGTTTGTTCACTCCTCAGTCTTTGTCTCTTGGTATTCAGTTAAACATAGTCGTTTTCGCTTTTCTTTCTCTGTTTTTTGTGAAGTCTATCCATCCATTATCTTTTACACACTTCTTCCATTTTGGGTCACAGGGGTCACCGGTGCCCATGTCCAGCAATCACTGTGTGAGGGGTGGGGGACAGCCTGGACAGGTCTCCAGTCCATCACAGGGACACATAGAGACAAACAACCATTCACTCTCTCACTCACACCTAGACAATATAGAGTTACCAATCAATCAGTCTAACATGCATGTTTTTGGCATGTGGGAGGAAACTGGAGTACACAGAGAAAACCCACTCATGCACGGAAAGAACATGCAAACTCCACCCAGAAAGGCCCTCAGACCGGGATTTGGACCGGGGACCTGCTCGCTGAGAGGCAGCAGCTCTACAAGTTGTGAAGTATTTTCTGTGTTCTAGTTGATATAGACTAAAGAAGGCCTTGACCCTTTGGGTTCCTTAGCATGTTCTCAAGTGCCTGTTTTATTCTCCCCTTTACATGAATATTATAGTGACATCTCGATTTTGAATCATAAAGATTATGACGGTACTTCAAACTGAACAATGACAGCTCACTAATCTATTTATCCAGTCAGAGATCTGATGGTTTTGTTTCCTTTGAATTCTGTGAATGGTCCAGCTGCAGACACGAGTCCTCGGGCTCCTGAGCTCTCAGCCAGTCAGATCTGAGCAAGAGAAGCTCAGCAGGTCTCCCTGAAACACGTCAAAGATGTTTATAACATTCATCTGTCTACCATTTTTTTCTTTGTTTTGTTTTTTGAATGTCCAGAGGACCAGACTTAGCTTTTTTAGATTTTTCTACCTGGATTATTGAGCATGCATCAGGATATTCATCCATTTAGTTTTTATGGAACTGTAATCATGAAAATACATCCCAAAGAAAAGCTTTATGTAATGACAGCATTATTTAAGAATGCAAATCCTTTCTGCACAAGGACAATTTATTTTATTTTGTGCACAAAAGCTCTCATGTTTATCACATAGTGGCAAAGATGGATTTAAAACCCATACCTCTTCATTTAAATGAGAGGTTTTGAACAAGCTAAACATCATAATAATATGAACTTGAGCCCACAATATCACATGTGAAGAAAAAGACAACAGTTAAGCTGTTAACATGTCTGTGTTTCACACTGTTGTGCGACTGCTGAGAGGTAACAGTGTGGGGTTAAGATAATAAAAAAAACCAAAGCATCTGACACTTCTCTGTAATTTCAGAGACATTTTACCACTCAATAAGTAAAATATTGTACCAGAAAGTTAATAATGCACAAGTGACAACCCCATGATCTTCGCTCTAAGAAGTTACAGGCAAGGTATTTGGTTTAATAATACAGTGAATGTAAAGATACTTTACAAATATAAAATAAAGGGCAAAAAAAAAAAAAAATCTGAAAAAATAATCCACGTTTAAAGCTTGACTCTGTTGATGTTCCTTTCTTTCTTCTCCCCTCTCTTATTTCTTTCCCCTTCCTCCTGTCCTCATTATTTATCTTTAGTCTATTCTATTACCACCACCACCCCTCCCCAGTTCTTATGCCTTCCTGCCTTCTTGTATTGATTTTCATTTATAGGTTTTCATCCTTTTCACTCCCATTTCTCTGCACTGATGGCACCTTGCAGCTCGCTTCTCGCTCTGCCTCCTACTTCACCTCTCCGCCGCTGAATGCCTTCCACATTCTCTTGCCGCGCTTTTGTTGTAAAATCAGATACTTCAGGACTTTGGCGCACAGAGAGGCCAGGCTGCGACAAAGAGCACGCGTGGCGGGTGAACACGTCTTGGTTGCTTTGCTCTGTTCAAAAGCCATAAAGGTCACCCTCTTTCCTCACACGCCGGTGAAAGGGAGTTGGTATGGATCCAAGAAGCTTTCAGAGACAGATGATGCCAGCGTGATCAAAAGATTTATTAAATTGCAGATTCATGGCAGTGAGAGGAACCAGTCTGCTGTGTTGTTAATGTTGGATTTGTTTAAATGTGATATTGTTGTGCAGCTGCATTTTAAATCCTGTAATCACAATAAAAATACATGAAATCATTCATTAAAATACAAACACGCTCATTTGTCTCTTTTATAACCTGACTCACTGTGTCATTCTTAAACATTACCAATTCCAAATACCTGAATTAAACGTTACTTTTTTGCACTCAAGACACTAAAATAGGGCAACATTTAGGTTAGGTATTTAAAAAACATTTCACTGAGTAAATTCTGATAGAATTATAGTATGGTGAGAAAAAAATTACAATTTTTCACAAATGGCTTCAACATTTTCAATTCACATGTTAAAAAATAAATAAAATAAAGATCTTGGGCTAATCGTCGGCACTCAAACTGCATGGTGGGGATGACTTCTTGTTACTACAGTGGTGGTTTTTTGACAAAACATCTGTAAAACTGACTGAGTAATAGCCATGTTTGTACTTGCTATGAATGATTAGCTGTGGCAATCATCTTAAATTAGGATGAAGTTTAAAACGTTATCAGTTTAAGTAAGTTATCCAGTTTTACGCTTAAGACTGATGATTGATAAATCCTATAGTTAGGGTTGGTTGTTTTGCTGCTATAGACTTAGACTACTGGAGGTTAAATTGACCTCATTTCCTAAAATGAATTGTTAAAAATTAATGGTTCAAATTTCAACCTGCCATTGTGTATCTGTTGCTCCTTCCTTTTCTTCTCAAACTCAGATGCTTGTCCTGAGCCTGATTCTGCTAAAGGTTTCTTCCTCATGAGGGAGTTTTTCCTTTCCACTGTCGCCTTTGTGCTTGCTCAAGATGAATCTGCGATGAAGTAAAACAGTTAAGCGGTCTGCTCCTCAGATAAATAATGTCCATTTATTTTTATACATATGAATGTTTCTGTTTCATTGTCCTGAGATATTTTCTGTTGTGACTTGGTGCTATATAACTAAACTGAAATGAATTGAATTGAGTTATGGATGTACATCATGTGATTACTTTCTGAACTTTCGTTGAAAGTGTCCAGTCATTCATGAGTTAACACCACAGACACATGATCACCCAGCTTTCATAGCAGCCCCTAACAAATCTTTAAAACTTTGAGATTGGTGCAGACTGGTTTATGCAGGATGTCTGCATGGGCAGTGTCTCACAAAAAGACTAAAGCAGGTGTCAGGGTGTGACAACAATGTTACAATACACCTTTGCTCTGACTGAGAACCAGAGATGTTCATCACACTGTCAGTGCTCATCATGCATCTCTGCATTGTTTTATATGTCTCTTTATAATATAATACAACTTTGAAATAGCTGGAAAACTAGTGAATGAACCTTGCGAAACAATTGTCCTGGTCTTTCTAACCAATGTGGTTTTATGTGTATATATTTGTCATATAATAAAAACAACTTTTAGATTTAACTAATTATCTAATTATCACCACAAAACTGCAGGACAGTCAAGCATGAGCCTCAGTTTGCTGTTTTACAAATGTGTAATTCTTTGATACTGAGAATCTACAAAAGAAGGATTGTTTAACCAGATAGCTTTCAGTTGTGTGCAAACTGGACCGTATGTTTGTTCTAACTACAGCCATCAAGCAGGGGGAGGTGGAGGAGGAGGAAGGGGTATCAGTGGAGCAAAATGTCAACCAGGTAGAACGATAACGAGATGGTGGCGTCAGAAATGTGTGTTCTGACTCCCGCACTCCTTACACAAACACACTAATATTGATACTGGTTATTAATTGACCACACAAAGAGTTAATGAAGGAAGCAGCTGATTCCCCAGGATAAAGAGTCAGGAAAGAAAGAAAATGAGAGAGAGAGAAAGAGAGTGACAAAGAGAGAGAGAGACGAGAGAAAGAGACATGCACAAAATTCTTTGACTGGATTGAAATGTTTTCAGATTAAATAATTCAAATGTATCGTTTACATGGGCACAGGCCGTTCACGACGAGTGTCTACATGCAGCGGGCTTTTATTCAGAATAAAAGTATTGATATACGCAGAGTAGTAAACTTTCCTTAAAAAAAAAAAAAAAAAAACACTGAAGAAGAAGTTCTACTTCCGTTTTACTTCTGGTATGAACGTAACCAAACTGGAGCACCCAAAATGGACCTGCAACAGGGAACACCTCACCTCAGAAAACAGAAAGACATTGCATCAGCTCAAACAAACAAGAGTTCACCTCACTTTAAACTAATATTGTTCATGTGTTTTGTGTTTGAAACTGTTAAAAACAAGATTAATCTATTCCCTTTGGAATGAACAGACATATTTTATTCAGTCTCAGCTCACAAGCTTCTCAATTTGACACAAAAAAAAATAAGAAACTGTCACTGTGTAAACTTCATGGCAACATGAACTTATTTTCTCATGAAACGGACAGACCGTTTTAATGAGCATGTGTTCAACTGACCTCAGAGTTTCTAAAACATCTGAACGGGCTACGTTGATAACTTGCCTTTTCGAAAAGGACTATTACTCCCAGAGACTTGTTCTCATGAAGATAAAACTACAAGATGCCTTTGTTCAAACTGACATTCCTTTTTACAGGAGATGGACAGCGACATTATTTGGTCAAAACATTGCATGTTATTACAGGTAATACAAAGATGTCATTTCTGTTCCATGTCTGAATGTTTATTCATGAAAATGTGTGTTTTTAAGTAATCTTTCTTTAAGATAATACATTTCTCTTATTTTCTCTTTAAAGGGAAAACTTTAAGGCACAAAGCAGGACGTTAGATTTATAAACACAAGCAAAAGTTAAAACCACACCTTCTCTCGATGTGAATCCATCTTATCTGTTTTACACACAGTTAAGTTTCACTTCTTCTACTTCGACTTCTTCAACTTGTACTTCATCACTTCTAAGAAAGCACTTCTTCATCTACTTCTGAGAAAAATTTGAGAGAAGACGCAGCTTCTGAACTTCTTCAGGGAGACAACTTCATCCTTTGAGCAAAGACGAGAGGAGAAACCTGTTTCTGCACTGAAACTCGGAGAATACTTCCTGGTGAGACATCCTAGGAAGAAAGAAACAGGATGTGACAAAAGAGAGAGAACAAGCACCTGCCCAGCGTGAACTGTGAGTAATCCATCCAGAACAGTTATCCATCGAACCAGGTCCAGAGGAGGACTGGTCAAGATAACTCTGGAGATTTTGCAACTTACGAGCTACCTAATCTGCACCCACCTGCCTGGTATCTGTGGAAATTGTTCACGGGACAACTCATGATTTCATCTGTTTGCTGATGACCCTACATCACAACTTATCAGACCAACTTAGCTCACCTTATACCATTTGACCTTACATCACAATAACCACACATTAAACTTAACTATGGTTCAGCTTAGAAAGAAACCAGTCCTAAGTCTGCCTTTAAGTTTAATCTATTTTACTCATCAAAGCCATTTGATGTTCAGTCAATTTTTGTCATGCATATATAATCACAGATTCTTATTTTTATAATACACAAAATCAACTGAATTTGTGATTATTTTTGGCATATCTGTGTGTGTTAATTGATCAGATGCCCTTTAAACACGAGAAAAGAACTCATGTACATTATTTTGGGGTACGGTAAATAAGAGACTGAATTTTCCTCTCTTAGGAGAGGTGGTGCCCACACACGAGGTTATTTGCATATTACATGCATAATTTTATGAGCTTAACTCATAACTGATAATTAACAATATACTGTATTTACAACCCCATATCCTCTACAATATATTTATTGAGATGTTTTTTTTAAATGTTGCCTTGTATTGTGCTGTAAATGCCGTCCTGAGATACTCCACATCTGAAATCACAAATCAAGTAGAAATTTGAAGCAACGATTGATCGTGACAATAAGTTCTGGATGTAGCTGTGAAGACAAGCCAGCAAACATCACGTGCACTTTTTAATCATCTATAGGACGATTGCAAGAATTAAAGTTCAACAAACGTGACAACAAAGCTTGACGCGCTGAACAATTGTCGTTTTTCTCTTCTTCAAACCAAACGTGTCATTCTGACCAGTTTGCTACTAAAACTGAGGAAGCGGGAAAAAAGAGAAGGAAATTTTCAATTATTTAATTTTCACATTTAATCTACACGTTCACACAGAAGACCGCTAGTTTTCACTCTTTCCTGGAATTATTGTAAGTTGAAACAGACATGTGCATCTGTGCTTAGGAATAAAACAGACACTGAGTTTTTAGTTTTACTGTAGCTCTATGGTAACATTAACTCATCAGAAGAGACAAACGCTTCTTACTTCTAACCTACAAAGCCCTCAACAGCCTAGCTCCAGCTCATATTACAGATCTTATTGTTCCATATTTTCCTCGCAGAGCACTTGGCTCTCTTTCTTTCCGTGAGGCTGACACTTTGTCTACTTTTACGATTAGGCTTAAGTCTTTCCTTTTGATAAATTTGTGAGTTAGAGTCGGCTTTGGTTTCCTGTGCTGTCCCTTAGTTATGTTGCTGTGGGCTTAGACTGCTGGAGGACATTTCCTCACTCTGCTGCTGTCCTTACTTGCTCCACTCTAACTGTTTAAGGGAGTTTTTCCTTTCCACTGTCGCCTTTGTGCTTGTTGAGGATGATAGACTGTGAAGATTCAACACAGTCTGCTGCTTTCTTAGCCGCATAGCTTTTACCAATTGGCTTTTTTAACGTGAATGCTGTGTACAGTGCCCTGAGACGACTTCTGTTGTGACATGGCGCTTTATAAATACACTGAACAGAGCTGAGTTTAACTGAATCGGACGTTTCTCTTTGCCCTCCTTCCGTCTTTCGCTCGGGCAGGATGTATGTCAGAAAGGCGTTTTGTAGTTTTAAAGAATGCTGTTGTTCGCATCGCTCTTAATAAAAACCTCTTTTCCTCACTAGGCAGCTTGAGCAGAAGACAAGCCTTTTAGCACGACTATAAATACAGACGAGTGTTAAAAGAGTGTTTCAGATGTGCAACGTGTGACTAAGGTGTTTGTACAAGTACAGTGTGAAACAAATAGACAGTGATCCCTCTGATTAATGCAAATAAGACGACACGAGACAGATGTTTGAAAGGATAGACTTTCTGTCAGCAGCTGGACGGCGTGTGAAGCAACCGGCTAAGAACAAACCACACTCCAGCCAGCAGATCCACAGATTAACTCAGATTTATTCAGCAAGAAACAAAATTATGTTTGCTGGAGACTAGCTCACCAGCTGACATGGTAATAGTTACTAAGTGTTGTTGAAATGGATGCAAATTTTGTGGGTAACTGTGAAACATGGATTTACTGCAAACCAATGTAGTCTATGTGATACTCGAGCATGCGGAGTATATCCACTAGAAAAGCTTAAGAATTTCAGCATAACCACTTAAAAGTGCCCAATGATACATGACACATCATTGGGCACATGTCATTGATGTGTTAATTGACCGTTCAATGCTTCCGTAACAATCTTTCGATATGCAACGCTTTGCTTTGATACTGTTTTATAAATTGTGTTTGTGAGAACCTCAAATAAAGTCTAAACCAGGGGTCTGCAACCTTTACAATCAAAGAGCCATTTCTGCACCTTTGTTCACTAAATTAAAATGAGTCCGGAGCCACAACACCTGCTACAACTGGGATTCT
Organism: Hypsolebias martinsi; assembly: GCA_031762355.1. Lineage (NCBI taxonomy): Eukaryota > Metazoa > Chordata > Actinopteri > Cyprinodontiformes > Rivulidae > Hypsolebias > Hypsolebias martinsi. Next base: position 20,047,019 of record JARVGQ010000759.1, on the reverse strand, counting down.
CAACTGGTGGCCCACAGACCACTTCAAGTTTGTTGGAGGGCGCTTTCCTGGACAGTAGGAGTGATTTTATAAAACTGAAGATATCTAATGATTTTTAACATTTATTGATGTTTTTACACTCTGACAAAATAAAAAGACAATATTCTTGTAAAGAAGGAAAAAATATGTATAGTTTTTGCCCAGTTTCTAAAAACTAAAAACAATAAACTATGCATTCTTATGTGATTTTTTTTTTTAATTATTTAAGAAATTACATTTCCTACTTTGAAGAAATGATGCGTAACGTGAACATATGTTTTACTCCTTGTAATGTTTCTAGTATTCATACATTTGCTAAATAAATGACAGGAAAACTGCTAAAACCAGCCCTTTTAGTTTAGTTTAGCTTGAAAGAGCCGCTGCAGAGGGACCAAAGAGCCGCACGTGGCTCCAGAGCCGCAGGTTGCAGATCCCTGGTCTAAACTTATAAATGTAAATGATCTTAATCTGTCTTTATGATGATGATGGATTTTTCTGTCTGCCCCTTACGTTTTGAATCTCGCGCATACAAACAAGCCAGTTCCTGAATCGGTCACATGGTACGGCCCGCTAGCGAGGCCTTGAACATCACTACATGTGTCATCGATGCATGCCTCGATACACGCTCCACATAAATTTTCCTGGGTTACTTGGCACACGTTTCGAAGCCCCGACACAGAGGGACACATCACTAATCACCAGAGCAAACAAGACATGCTTCAAGCATGAGTTGTAAGCAAATCTGAGTTCAATATCTGTAAAATTAACCAACTTATGGCCATTTTTGGGCTAGTGTCTATTAACCATCACAGCTAATGGACATCGGTCAGCTTGAATTTGGTTAATTCCAAAAGTTATTTGGTTGAAGAGACACATCCAGTGATTACTTTTTGAGTGTTTTATTAAAATCCATTGAGTGGTTCATGAGATATTTTGGTAGCAGAGAGACAAAAGCAAAAACACATTTTCCCTCCTTTGCTTTTCAACGGCGGGCGATAACAAGGGTAAAATCAGAAAGAAGCATGACGATCAAAGCTTCACAAGTCCATCAAATCAAAATCAGCTAACCCAAAGAGAGAAAACATGGACATTCAACAAAACTTAACTCAAAAAACACAAACTATAAAACATTTAATACACAGTGGCACTGCCAAAATATTTAACGGCTCCAAGGTCGTTGTGAGGTGAATGGAAGTCGTTGTCCTTTGAGACGTTTGAACAAAAGACTGATTGCATCTAAAATATCCTGTTTTCATTTGGCTCTGCAGCCACAGCTTCATCACGTTGCTCATTTATCTCCGCTGTCTGTGCTTCATTTAATCAGAGACCACCTGTACGCTGCAGCTTTATTCTTCTTATTGGGGAAGATGTCTGATATCATCATCCCCCAATCTCTCTGTGCAGGATTACATTGATGCATCAGACAGGTCAACAACACTCAGCGTCAGGCTGCTCTGTTGCGCTGTATGGATTGTACAAATCTGTTCTGCCTGAACTGGAAGTGAAAGGTAGAAACTCGAGCAGAAAATAAGCCTAGCTTTAAACAACAGTTTAAGTTTTGTGTGCAGCCTGGGGCACTTTCTGTTGAACCATTATAATAGAAAAAAAAACGTAATATGAAACAATCATTCATGTAAAGATTTTTAGAATACTATTTGCTTAAAATACTATGAAATCATTTTTACTTTCATCTACCACAGCTGATGTTTGCATAGAGCACACCGCATCATGAAGGACCACACCCACCCAGCACAAGGACTTTTTCGTAAACCCTCAGGCAGACAGTACAAGAGTCGGCCATCGCACACAAAAAGTCTCAAAGACAGTTATTAACCACAAGCTGTCAGATTACTGAACTCTTAACAATAATACTGAACAAATGACAATAACATTGCATCTGTGACACCTAACATGTTTATGCTGCACTATGTGGCTGTATCATGTATGTCACTACCTTACCATCATAAATCAGTTCAGCTCAATGTTATTAACAGTGGAATAACCTGTCACACAACCTGTATCGTATGTTATGTGCAATGTACATCATATTTAAGCTAATACCTGTAAAATACTTATTTATACAAATTAATCCTACTTGCACCGTCTTATTCTACCGTTATTGTTTACTATGTTTCTTTAGGACCTTGTACATATTATATTTCTTTTTTGTTTTTGGTGCTTTATTTTGTACTTTTATTGCAGCTTTCACGTCTTTATTATTATTATTTTTTTTTTTTGTGAGTCGAAATGGTTCTTCTCATCCTGAACGTCTCATTGCATTGTTGACCTTGTGTTAACCTGCATATGACAAATAAACAACACAACACAACATCTTTGGATGTGGAGCTGTTCTACTTGGAGCTTTTAGGAACGCAGGCACTTCTTAAAACTCCAACACGTCCTTTTTGGGTCGCGGGGGTCACCCTGGACGCGTCTTCAGTCCATCACAGGGACATATGGAGACAAACAAGACAAACAACCATTCACTCTCTCACTCACACCTAGAGACAATTTAGAGATACCAATCAGCCTAACGTATGTTTTTGGTCTGTGGGAGGACTGGAGTACCTGGAGAAAACCTATGTATGCATGGAGAGAGCATGCAAACTCCACCCAGAAAGGTTCCGGTCCGGGATTTGAACCAGCGACCTTCTTGCTGAGAGGCAACAGCTGTACCAGCTGAGCCCATGCAAAATGCCCTCGTTTTAATATATGAAATGTATAAGTGTGATGAGAGCCATGATAAAAAAAAATGTTTAGTCTGCTACCAATGACTTTCTATGGTCACCATGGTAACCGCACAACAGTGTGTGTCACTCCATGACTGCCAAGTCAATGTGAGGCAAACAAAATGCTGAATGAAAGGTTTAAAACAAAGCCTTAAATCATATAGCCGTGAGACACACCATGGGTGAAAGAAGACAAAAGTGTGCACAAATTACAATACAGGCTGTCCTCGGGTTACGGCTGTCTCGACCTACGGCGTTTCGGATTTACGAACGGCACCTGAACGCACCATATGACGTCA
>JARVGQ010000759.1:19992707-20010672 GCA_031762355.1 Hypsolebias martinsi | reverse complement strand
GTCAATGTCAATTTATTTATATAGCACATAAAAACAACAGAAGCTGACCAAAGTGCTTTACAGTTAAGACAGATTTTTTTAAAAAAGAGTAAAAATGCATCTAGTGCCACCAAAACATAATAAACTTAACAATAATATAACATGCATAGCCAAATAAATAGATACAGGTAAGTATCTGTGGTCCGTTTCAGCATTACAGTTCATTATTAAATGCTGACATTTTATTTTAAACAAACAATTAATACATTTGTCCAGCGTTTTTGTGCTGCTGTTTTATTGAGCAAAAAAAAATGCAGTTAGAGCTGCCCACCCTGCTGCTGGCAGATGTTAATGTGATGTGATAATGCCTGTGTTTGTTCATTTGTCTTTCTGTTAGTAAAATAGCACATCAATCACTGGATGAAATTTGATGAAACTCTCAGAATGGAATAATTGGATGCACATCCATACATTCCAAATTATTTTTAGGTCAGCCCGATTCATAATGATCTACACAACTTACTGACCTTAGCAAAGACGGCTATACAGTTCAATGTAATTCAGTTCAGTTTATTTATATTGCACCAAGTCACAACAGAAGTCAATTCAGGGTACTGAACAGGAGTATTCATTTAAATGAAAATTCAATTAATAACATGATTTATCTGAGGAGCGACTGCTTTGAATTTAACACCATCGTAGAATTTTTCATCTTGAGCAAGTACGAAGGCAACAGTGGAAAGGAAAAACTTCTTCATGAGGAAGAAACCTTTAGCAGAACCAGGCTCAGGACAAGCGGTCATCTACTTCAACCGTCTGGTTTTGAGAGGAACAGGAAGGAGAAACAGATACACAATGACAGATCAAGAATCACAAGTTAAGATAGAAATAATATCAAATGAAAACTATTCAATTGTAACAATTCATTTAAGGAAATTAGGTCAATTTGTCCTCCATTAATCTAAGCCTATGGCAGAATAACAAGTCAACCCTAACACTCACAATGGAGGACAACTACTCTAACCACTCAGCCATAGTCGCCCTATTAATGTGAATCCACTGTTTTTGTAACCATAAATTAAAAACATATTTTTCCACACAAATACAACTTTTTTTTTTTTTTGTGTTTATTTTAAGTCAACAAACATGTTCAGTGTTCACTTCAGATCATTTGCAATATGATGGTGGGGATCTAACTTATATTTGGAGATCATCTCTAAAGCTGCGCTTGCAGTTTGTTCTTATCAAAGCGCTCAAAAGAAATGTATGCAAAGTACAATTTAATCAAACTCGTGAACTCGCACAGCCTTAAAACCAACCATCCGCTCAAAGGACAGAAACCATTTGAGAAATACTGAGATATTTAATATTCTGTTAGCAAAAAGCCTGAAATTAGATTCAAGTTCACATGATTAGCAGTGTATCAGTTTCTTTCCACATGAGAAGATCACTTCCTCTTATCCAGTCCTTCAGACCTTGATGTTAATTTTGTTGAGGAGGAAAGAGTCAGAATCAGATGAAGGTTGTCGTATGAGTCGTCTCATACATCAAACTAGATGACCTTCGCCTCTGTGACAGTTAGGGCAGGACAGTGTCCGTGTGCTGGGATGCTGTGTTTGTGTCCTGATTTTTTTATGTGATTTAGCTTGTTTGTCAATCTCAGAGTCCGTGTTTTTCACTGTGATAGACAAATATGCAAACCCGAACGTGATAAGCAAAAAAAAAAACAGGAAGCAGTGGGTGCAGCAGACGACGTCCTCAGGTGTAGGATTACACTGACTGAAGATTATTATTGATTTGCTCATGGAGCTGTCAGTCTCTGCTCAGCTATCGGCAGCAGGGCGACTGACAGGGATGGGGTTGGGTGGCCCACAGCCAACCAGGAGGAACAACTCTTCTGGATGGGATGGAAGATGGTGGGAGATTGAGAAACAGATAACATGGAGGGATGAAGATAATTGATGATTGTTTCAGCTGTGGATTGGGAGGAGCAATAAATAAACACAGAGGATGAGAGTGATGGATGAGAAAGGGAATGAGTGAAAAAAATTAAAGGAAGGCATCAACATAATTAAAGGCCTAGCAGTCCATGAAGGAATGCCTGTCACTGGCCACCTGTCATGCTTTAGTTACAGGAAATTACTGTTCTCATATAAGAGGGCACATTTTTGTTACCTTTTGCTAACTGTTGCTACAAAAAAATAACCAATTTAGATAATTATGCCAAAAAATGATAATGCTGAAAGACTAGCAGATCTAGAAAACATGCATTAAACATTTAAAATATATGTTCTCAGTCTTAACAACATTTTAGTGAGAGAGCCAACTCGCTCAGACACGGTGCCAGACAGTGCGATTGGTCCATCTCAAACCACAGACGCCATAACTGGATTTTCATGCACTAAACTGTCTAGTTTTTCTTAAATAACACATATATAGTTCAATTTGGGGTCCTTTTATTGTTTACATTTGCGCACATTATTCGACTGCATGCATTTACATTTCCAATGGTGAGCTGATGGTTTTTAACTCTAGTGAGAGCAAGGATCAAACACAGGCAGGATGCATTAAAAGGAATGACATTTATCTGCAGCTCCCTGTCTGTGTGAATTCATTGTGGAAGTAGCCTGATGTATTTTTACTGTGGCTTTTAGTCATAAACAATTGCTGTATGAGTCAGAGCCCTAAAAAACACTCCTAATCCTTAGAAGGAAAAGAATGCTTTTGAACTTGTGCCTTTGACTGCAAAGAATGCATCAATTTAGTGAGATCCTATTTGAACCAGTGCATGTGGTGTGATCTTAAGAATATTCTGCTTGAGAATGTAACTCTGGCTTTGCCTACAAACTAATTTTCTGTCCTATTTTGTTCACACATTCACATACACTGATTGGTTTCCTCAGAGTGCAGACGCAGGCAGAAACAATCACTCTGATATTAGATGTTGCACTTTACCAAGCCGTATGATTCATGCTTTTATTTGAGAACCATAAAACAATAAAGCATGACTGCTGTGGCTGCTCCTGCTGCAGAACAAGGCGGAGGCCAATAAATGACAGCATTGATTTCTGCTCACAATTACCACTTTGTGTGTAAAATTATTCACATTTATCTGAGAGGCACCATAAAACAGGCGTTTAATAAAAGATTGACATTTGCATTACGCTAATGACCTTTGATGCACACGGTGAACGAGCCACACAAGAGAGGAAAAACGTTAACGTACCACAGAGCTTCAGAAATTTGAATGTCTGCTTTGAATTTTAATAGGAAATACGTTTTCAAGCACCAGAGTTCATGCTCATTAATCCAGGTTTGAATCCAACAATGTTCAGTCAGGTCATCTGGACAGTTTCATTTGTTGCTGAGATGTTTTGTCCTTCATCCAAAGGACTTCTTCAGTCTAAGGAGCCCACCAAACCAAACTGAATCCCACTAACAGTTTATTCACAGAGTGGGGAAAAAAACAGTTTGCTGGTGATAAGATGGTTTCTGGGACCTGCCCTCTCCCCTGTCAAATCCTCTGAGGCAGCCATGCCAAAGTGGTTAAAAACATGTTTAATGTGGTGAACGAAGGCGTAAAAATGGCTCTTTTGATCGTAAAGTTTGCAGACCCCTGCATTAGAACAAACAATTGCAACTCATTATTGGAACAACCCAAGTCATGGGGTCTGCCACAGCTAAAAGATCTTGAACAAAAACGTGGCTAAAACTCTGTCACTTTACAGAAATTAAACCAAAATTTAAGCAGCACCGTGGCACAGTTAGTAGTTGCTGCCTCTCAGAGAGCCGGTTGCCCCGGTTCTAATCCCGGTCCTGGGGCCTTTGTGGGTGGAGTTTGCATGTTCTCTCCATGCATGTGTGGGTTTTCTCCAGGTACTCCATTTTCTTCCCACAGACCACAAACATGCATGTTAGGCTGATTAGTAACTCTAAATTGTCCCTAGGTGTGAGTGAGAGAGTGAATGGCTGTTTGCCTCATTTGTCTCTGTGTCCCTGTGAAGAGACCCGTCCAGGGTGTCCCCCACCTCTCGCACAGTGATGGTTGGTGACCCCCACAACCCAAAAAGGACGAAGTGGATAAAGATAATGGATGGATGGAAGCTAAAATTTAGTGTTGTCGTAGCTGAGAGTCGTCCACATCACATACACTGATTGCTACAAAATTCACCATCAAATAATCGCTGACTTTAAATAGATCCCATTAACGTTGTGCGCTCATCTAAATGAAACAAAAATGGCACAAGTGAAAACATAAATGTTGTCAACGGTTGCTTCATTTTATCCAGTTAAAAATAAAACGAAGTCTGCATGTGCACGCAACAATGATTGTTTTCTGTTGGTTTTGACTTTTCTCCTCTCGAACACGTTATTTACAGGCAGATGGCGGCTGCCTGACACACCTCAAGGTGCTGGTGTCACCGCTAACTATGCACACACACACACTAACACATCCCCACTGCTGACACCCGCCATCAACAGCATGTCCCTGTCCCCCCCACCGTCACACCACCCCTGGCCCCACCTCACTCTGTCCCCTCAACCTGACACTTCACCAGCACCCCCCTCCCCTCCTCTGAGTGTGTGTGAGCATATATAAATGTCTGTATGTGGCTTGATAAGTGTGTATTGGACCGTGAGTGCACACACGTCTCCTTCTTCTTCTCCCACCTGAAATATGGCTGTGTCCGCCCAGCCTGTATATCTCGACTCATATCTTTGGCAGAAAACCTTGGTCGCTGCTGATGGAAGAAGCACCGGCACAAATAACTCAGAGAAACACAACAGTCTGAGAGGACCCTGGTAAAACGAAGGCCACACATGTTTAATGACAGCTGCACACTGCAGACAACTATCAGCTGGAAGAAGATACTGTACAATGTATACATAAAATACTCGTTCAAACAATAAATGTTATAAATGTGATAGCAATTAATAAAGATGAAGGCTATTTCTTTCATTTTGGGCCTTTCTGACATGCAGTTTAAGCTGTGTCAGATAATTTGACGTATACTTCACAGTTTCTCAAATACTGTATGACAAAATGCCTCTAAATAGTTTTGATGTTTCTGGAGCAGGGGCGATCCTACAATATACCCTTTAGGGGCGCTTAGCCCCCATTGTTGACAATGGCTCTTGAATAGAACAATGCAGTGGCCATTGTCGTCGGAAGCATTTGTAAAGTGGAGGGGACACACAGGTGGTGGTGGTGGGGGTTTGGGGGGGCGGATCTGGGGGTCCTCCACCAGAAAATTTTGAATAAAGTAGATGACATTTCCTGCATTGTAGTGTACTTTAATGGATTTTTAAACATCTACATTTACCTACATAAGTAAATACTTGATTCAATAACTATTTTAGAGAGCAACAAGAAGTAGCGCTAAGCTAGCGGCACGCAATACAGATGAGCTAGCTAAGATGCTACAGACGTAGCACTCTGCTTTACGTTACACAACCTAATAAATACTTTGTACAAAATCAGTTTGTGTTAACAGATCATAACAAACAATGACTAAACTTCTGCAACCAGAAGTTGCAACATATATCTAAAACACACAAAACAAAGCACAACTAGCTTCAGGCATTAACCTTTAATTTAACCATTAAGCATACTATGTAATTATGATAGAAAATTGAGGATTTACTTGCAGTTACCTTCTTACAGACGAACATGGGGTACTTCCTGTTTATCACTACAGTAATCAGCTGCTCATGAGGTCGGCTGCAGGGCTTTATCCGTATTTTACATTTTTCTAGACTCAGTTTAGGTTTTTAAAATTGAATAAACTGTATTACATCTTCTAAACACTCATATTAATGCTGTCTAAATTACATGCTCTCCACTGACAATGTTTAACCATTTTTTCTGATGATTTTTTACGAAATCCCTCTGACCGCAAAGCATTCGAGAAGCAAAACCCCGGCAATGTTGTTGGAGAAAAAGGGGGTGGAGCTCCTGCAAGTGAGGGGCATTGCACTTTGGGACAAATTGAGATCACTGATTGGTCAGTTGCCTGCAAGCCTGCAGGATTGATTCACAGGTGGCATAGAGGATCTGACTCGTGCAAAGAAAAATCATAGATTTTACCGGCTTGTTTAAAAGTGTCATCATTTATTCCATATGTATTCAATATTTTGGTGTAATGATGGTTCCTTTATTTTTCAGGGGTGCTGAGTTAAAAGTTAGGGTGCTTGAGCACCCCCAGAAGAGGCTAAATTTGCCACGGCTCTGGAGGTAGAATGTGTTAGTATGACTGAGCTCAGAGTAATGATTGTGCACCTCCAGGTCACCACAGAGAGCAGCAGAAGAGGATTAGAAGAAACAAATACTTGAAATTGATTGGTTGTGTGTGAGAATTAGTGCAGAACTGACCTGGTGTCAGTCATGGATCAGTTGAGGTTTTATCTGTCAAATTTATTCAGAAGAATTAGCTTAAATTTGTTGTCTTCGATGTGCTTGTGATTGTTACAGCTCAGGTACCAGTAAGGTGTTGCTTGGATCCAGTCTTGCTGTGGTCCTGTTTTAGGAGCTTCATGGAATCTTCATAAACACGTTATCGACTAATAGTTCTCTGTAAATAAGTTTGTAGCACTACAATGCCAGTTCTTGTTAGTCAAATTGTGTGATTTTTTTTTTTCATAAACACAACTAAAGAAATTAGAACAAACTGTGTTGGCGTTGTTGTTTTTTTTTTTTTTTACTATTTAGGAACTTTAACACTTGAATTATTCATAGGTCAAACTTAAGTGATTCAACAAAATATTCCATTGAAAAATGTTCAGGTACTGGACTGGAAATCTGTGATTTAACAAAAAATAAATAAAAGGCAGTTAATGAGCCAAATAAAATATTTGACAAAGCTTCAGGGAAACTGATGAAATATTGCAAAAGACCACCTTAAAAAAATATACACACGTCTGGCTCCTTGGAAGCAACAAAAAGCTCTGTGGGCTAAAAGTTGACTTGTGAAATGCTGTAGATATTACAGTTTTTTATTGTTAAAATAATAGTTCTCCAATCCAACGTTTTAGGAAACACACTCATTTGCTAGAACAATGAGTCTTATTGTGTAACAGGAAATGGTCCTAATGGTGTTCAGCAATAATTTATGAAAAAATATTGGATCCTACAGTCGTAGTTTCTGTTCATCTTTAGAAAAGAGTTACAGTATTGTTGGTCATTTTAGCTGTTAGCTGTTCCATATAGCACATTTTCAGCTACATGAAATTCTTAAGAATCTGATTGTCATAGTGTTGGTGGATTTCTTTGATTCTGCGTGAGTTTCCTTCAGACGCACAGGAAACTTCCTCTGAAAACACATTTATTTCTTAGACAAACGGACAGATGGTTGAAACTAAATGTCAATAATTAAAACGATGTTAAAATGTCTGTTTTGTTTTGTTGTTTTTTATTTTTCTAACTAAATTTTCCATAACACCCAACAGTTAAATTAAATTAAATTAAAATTAAAATGTTTATGAACGTTTCTGTTCAGCGTCCTGAGATGATTTCTCTTGTGACTTGGCACTATAGAAATAAACTGAATTGAACTGAATTAAATTTAGTTTTTCTTTCGGCTGCTTCTGTCTTCAGGGGTTGCCACAGTGAGCCATCTCACATGAACAATTTGGCAACTTGTTTTACGCTGGATCCCCTTCCTGTCACAGTCTGGCCTCCAACTCACAGCCTCGGGCGTTGGCACTGTCAAACTCCAAATGTAACTTCTAACAGCGGTGTGTAGTTTCAGTGTGTGTAATTTGAATAGTCATGTTGTCATCTTTGGTGTCTCATTGGTGAAAAGGCGGTAACGTGTGACACGTAGGCTCAACGTTCACTTGGCTACGTGCACCATTGTCTCATTAGTGCAGCGATAGCCTGTTCAGGCTTTGTTCAAGAGCACTTAGCAGGTCACAGAGTGTTAACACAGCACTGAGTGTAATGACAGCGTTGCAAAGTCATCTTTAATGCCACGCTTGCACTTCAGTCGCACGACGATGACTGCAGGACGCTTGTGAAGGATTATGTGGAAAATGGATCCACTCCGGTGAAGTCCCTTCCATTCTTTGCCTACCTGCTCTGAGTGGCCCTCTGCCTCGAGTCTTGATGAAATCAATTATTCGTTGTGTGTCTCAGAAGAATCCAAACAACAAAAATCAGGGAAAAATAAATAATTCCATTTGGAGGATGAGAGTGGGATGAGTTTAATGAAATGCAGGCTCTCACAAAGCATTATATCACTCATAGATTGGGGGGGGGCGGAGAAAGATATTGAACCACAGAGGCCTCCCATGGCTGCTTTAGAATCAGGATGCAAAAATTAGCCGTAGGCAATTCACTATGAATGCTATTTGTTTGTGTCTGATGGTCAGCCACTAGAATGGGAGCGCAGCTTCATGCACCTCCATTTATTTGTTTTCATGCTGATGCTTTTAAAAAAAATAATTTGTGGTTTAAGCTGTACAGTAATTAATTTATTTGTGCTTTACTGTGTGCACTAGGTTGGTGACTTCCCTGTTGTTGCAACCAACTGGTGCTAGAGGGCGCCCTCCTCCGTCTCATCCTCAGACAAGAGTAAAGCATCAGTACCCCACCTCCTCCCCTCTATAGTCTACAGCAGTCTACTGGGGGGCCAGCAGGCCAAGGCCAGTCGGCCCTTCGGCCTCAGAGATGGGGTCGGGTGCCCCCAGGGACCAGAGGGGGCACCGGCCTGAGCTGTGGTCATCCGAGGGCTGAGACAATGAGGGAGGATTCTGAATGCAGACTGACCCTTTCACTCACTTTGAGAGAGCTGTGCAGGAAACAGCAGAGAAGAAGATGGGGGAGTGAACGAGGCTGGACAGATCCATGAAACCTGGTGAAAGGACAGGAAAACAGGTTCAGAAAAGAAATTATTTTGGGTCATTAAAAAATAAATAAAACTCGCCGCTTTGGGATTGGGTGTTTAATGTAAAAATAAAGACAAGGTTTAAAGTATGGTGGCAGTCTGGGTGCTGAAAAGCCATTCTCTGAATTTTGTTCTTTAAATGGGGAAAAGTATTGATCTGGCTCAGCTGGCCCTGTAGTGTGCCTGTGTGTGTGTGTGTGTGTGTGGGGGGGGGGGGGGGTAAGCGAGAGAGCAAGACAGAGAAAAGGGGAGGGAGGCTTTGTCTTTTAGGACCCAGAAGGGATGGCGGTGAATTGTTGCCATGGATACAGCCTCACCCCCACTATCACCCTTCACCATCTCAGTGGACACATGTACACACAGTCACATTCATACACCTAATACTGTCCAAATCACAGCTCTGGGTGGAGAAATGCATGCAAGCATTTATACACACACACACACACACACACACACACACGCATACACACACACACACACATACACACACGCACACACATTTTCTTCAAGGTCTTTACTCAAGAGGTGTAGATTTTTAAAGTGTAACAAGATATGTCACACTCCCAGGATGACTGTACCCCAAGGCTACACAACACACACACACACACACACACACACACACACACACACACACACATGCTGTACATCCAAGGCAACATAGACATTCATTGTAGGAAAAAAAGACAGCAGAACACTAATATGTAACACAGACTCATCCTTCATCATTTCCTTCCAATGTGTCCTCTTTGTCTCTTCCACACTCCTTTGTTTCCGCTCACGCCATTTTGTCCCCTGCCCATGTTAATTTGCACACCTTGCATGCACATGACCATTGCCGGGTGCAGTAGTTTAGATCCAAAACATTTCTGCATACAAACACAACCTGAGCACTCCTGTGCTGTAAGGACTTGACAGGAGATTTGGAGATTAGAGGGCTTTGCTGCAGGTAACGAATACAAATACCCCTCATTATAACGATGACAGGAGGGGGTTTATCTCACCTTTGGTGAAATTGCATCATTAGAAACTCTCTTACACACAGACACCTGTAAACAAACAAAAAGAAATGAAGACAAACAAACTCATCTTATTTAGATGAAATTTATCAAACTTGGTTAACGAAAAATACCATTAAAACAACGCACGTGTTTTAATGGTTTAAACTAATTATCACATGGAGGAAGGCATCAAAATGAACCTCAGAGCTCTTGTTGTTATCTTAACTGACGATGCTGAAAGTGATAGATAACGGAGGGTTTCGTGGGGTCGTTATAAGACAGGAAGTTTCAGTGCAATAGCGGACATGGGAAGATCAATATGCCCAGGGTCAGTTACAATATTTAGGGTCACATGACTGCAGGACCAAAATAAATCAGGATGTGAAATATTGTTGTGGTGGATGCCTGGATGTGCCTGCGAATGAAATGAGTATAAAAGGAGAAATGAGAGGAGAGAAGGGATACAGGGAGTGTAAAATTTAAGCAAAAAAAGACAGAAAGACAACTTGCGCGAGAAATTGAGACAGTGGACCTTTGAGCAATCTTGGGTTTGGACCAGGGATGTCCTAACGTTTTCATGTGTGGTCCAAAACTATCCAGATGAAAGGACTCGTGAGCTAAAAAAAAAAAAGTGAATTTAACTCTCAACGTGAACAATACTATGAACAAAGATCAAAAGTTTACTAATTTTAGTTCAGAAAGAGTTTTAACTTGTAGATCCAAAATGTTAAAAGCCTCATAAACACTACGCTTATAATAATAATGTGTATGTATTGTCATCATTGTATGTTCCCATGCAATGGTGAAATTGGCTCTCTGCATTTAACCCATCCACCACCAGGTGGAGCAGTGAGCAGCTATTGAAAGCGCCTGGGGAGCAACTGGGGACAAGGTGTCCTGCTCAAAGACACCACGAGATGTGCAATGACCAGGGACTGAACCCGGGACATATCATTTTATTAAAAATGATTTGATTTATTTGATTTGTTGGGTTTATGTTTGTTGTTTTCTTGTGTTTGGAAAGTTCATTTTAGTCTGTTCTCAGTAACAAAAGCGTAATTGATGTAAGTGTCCTTTTAAAAGGGGGTCCATCAGCCTTATGGACCATGGAGGGCTCAAAAGGCTGATTGAAGTTCTGAAAATTGTAAAGCTGTCAGTCGCTGCAACAGATTCATAGAAGGTTTGATAAAGTTGGTCAACTCGTAAGTAGATGATACCACATTATATTCATTTAAAAATGTCCAATTTCCCTCTTGATTATTTTATCAATTACAATATTTAGCCAAGTTTTATGAATCATTAGCCAAAAGTCTCCTTTACAGTAGAAACCAGTAAAGGTTTTTGGTGCTCTGTACCATGAAGTTAAAATTAAAAAGATTATAGCCAAAAGTTTGTATTTTGATTAATATTGCTCAGTTTGAGAATATTGTTTTTAATCTGTTTTACTCTTAAACCTAAACACTATGTAAAAAGGATTACCAAAAAAGTTGTAGGAAGTCTGCATTTACCTCTTAAGCCTGCTGGCCAAAATAACACCTTTCTTAAACTGCAGCTGTGGGCTACACAAAATCACTCCAAGGGCCGCAAATGGCCCGCGGGCCACACTTTGGACACCCATGGTTTAGACTGTGTGCCTAAAAGGCATCATATCTTTTAAACACGTTAAAATTCTTAGGTCGCAGTTTGCATCAACAGTTTACACACATATTCAAAGCAATTAAGTTTTTATGTACTCCACATTTCTGAACTGACTCTTCAACAAGTGATCTGTAACTTTTGTCTTCCTATATGGAAAAAAAAATGTGTTCACTGAATCATGTAAGAGCCATCGCACTGAACAAGTCATCTCAACAAGACATCTCCCTGCTTAAATACAGACATTACAGGTCAGGATGATACCACTTTCATGTGGGAGCAAAGTGAAATAAGATAAAATAATATTTATTAAAGAAAAACGTTCAAAATGTGAGGTGACTCAATATAATATTATAAACTCATTGTGCCTCCTTCCATTATATCAAATCTCACAAATTTCTCAGATGGGCGGGATTTTCTGTCAAAAGGCAGCAGAGGGAAAGATGGATGGAAAACACAAAAACAATTACATTTCCTCTTTATAATAAAGCTTTTAAAGCTTTATCTGATTCAGATTCACCCCTCTTGTGTTTCAGAGCGACAGGAGAGGAGGCTGATAAATGGACCTCAGAGTTGCAATGTTTAAGGAAAAAGACAGTAAACATTAAAGCTGCTGCTTTGCTTGTAATTTTTAAACTGTTTCCAGGCGCTGCTCGTCCTATCTGTTGCTGACTGATTGTCGATTCGCTCCGCCCAACGAATTATACATTTGATGTGTCACAACTGAAACAAAAAGCTCATTTCACTAATTCTCCCACGTGTGAGTTCATTCATACACCTTGTGGACGTGTGTGCGGGTGAGTATTTCTGTTTGTGTGTGCGCGTTTGAGTAATTAATTAAGGAGGTTTGGGTCTATTCAAGAAGAGTTGACCTCTGACCTCTTTAACAAGCCACAGCTCCACCCTCCTCTGGCCCCGAGTCTCTTAATCTCACACTTTGTTAAAGGAAATTAGTCACACACTTCACCACACACACCAGGCCCATTGTGAAGTGAGTGTGTCAGAGAGGTTTCATGGTGGTTTTCGAACAGCTCTCGTCTTGTTTCTGGGCAGCGGACACGCTCAGGTTCAACACTCCAAGCCTGGACACATCAGAGATGAAAAACTCAAACTAGACCTGTGATCTCTAAAAACAAAAGAATGACTTATTTTTTTTTAATGGTGAATGATCATCCGTTTATAATACAAAATCTCATTTCCTTTAGAAATGTAGTACTAATACAAATATAAAAATATGTACTTTTTTACATCACACCACCTTCCAGGCACTACCAGTAAAACCCAGTGAGGAATACTTTTCTGCATTTTGCTCATTCTTATTTTTCTGGTTAAAAGTAGCAATTTACAGTAAAGAAACAGAATATTCAGAACTGGTTTTCACATAAATTAATCTATGAACCAATGAAAGGAAAGCCAACAATTTTAAAGAGACTACTGTAGTTAGGCTAGTATCTTTCTATCTTATCAAGCTACTCAAAGCACTTTACACTACAATCTGTGTCCTCATTTATCCATTCATACAGCACTCTGCTATTTCTGTACAAAGAATAATCAGTGCTTAAACGTTTCTTTTTTAATTAAAAAGAAAATGCTCCTTCCATAAAATCTGTATAGTGACGCTTCTAAGATATACAGAACCAATTCCGATTCTTGTATCTTAGCAAACCACTGTATTATCAAACTGCATTGGATTTTGAACTGTTTGCATATTACACATCAGTGACAGTTATCATTGTTATAATTATAGAACTAAAATTGTATTTATCTTGTCCTCTGCTGCTTTCACTTTTGGAGTTTCTTGTGCAACCTTCGACTTGTTGATCGTGCACAAACCATAGAACCAATCTGTGCAGTTTCCATCCATTACTTCCTAGCAGAGTTTCTGTCTTTGTACAGGAGACCTTGAAGGCTTTACTAGACGGATGCACGCCCCTTTGAGCTCCACTTGTGCATTAGAGACGCTGTAAAAATGATATTATCTGGCATTTTGCGTGCAGATTTGATGACACAATGCCTGAAGGTTGCTTCGAGATTTATTCTTTTTCCTTTTGTAAATCTGAACATCAACATTATAAGATATAACAAGGCTTTAACAATACTTTTTGTGTAAAATGTGTCCCTTTTTAAGCTTCATATTCATGTAAAAAGAAAATAAATAAGAAATTAGGCCAATATGAAGCTAAATCAACATGATGAATGTGTGTGGGGGGGTTGCACCTGTGCATAAATGTGTGGTTGTGTGAATTTCTGATTTCCACACACAAATGGTGATTGAAAGTGTCTGCCGATTATTGATTTCCCTTGGAGAAGTTGCTAAAAGTCTCGCAGCTCATCGTGGCGGCTGGACGTGTTGTAGATAATGACGTGTAATGAGCTAATGACTCGCTGAAATATTTAGTAGCGCCTCAAAAAGGTTGCACTATTAGAGGCGGGAGAGGTCATTAGAGGGACGTCTGAGGGACGGCCCTTCGATTAGTAACACTGAGGGTCCTTGTCTCTGCCGGTCCTGCACACACAGGCAGAGGCAGGCGTGTGTGTGTGAATGAAAAAAAACACACCAACACATGTAGATGCACACACACGAGGTAAAAATACACAGAAAACGAGAGGGAAGCAAGAAAAAAAAAGCACGACTGTTAGAGAGCTGGACCATTGATCGGTCAGCTTTTAAGACAGTGACCTTTTGCAGAGGGCCCTACTGGCCTTGATAAATCTGATCTGGGGGGCCATCTGTGTCCGGGTGAGAGTAGTCGCTCTAGGACAGGACCCCAGAGGAGACAGGAGAAGAGGAAAAAAAGAGATGAGAAAAGGAGAGGGGGAAAGAATGCAGAAGAGGATCATGTGGAAAGAAGACGTTGGAAGACTGGAGAGGATGAGCAGAAGAGACAAAAAAGGTCAAAGCAAATCGAAAAGCAACGAAATAAAGGGAGCAGAGTGGCTAAGAAAATGTAACGGATGGGAGGACAAGCATGGAGGACGAACAAAAGAAAAGAGCGAATGAAACAAACAACAAACTTACACTAGTTAGCAAGGTGCTGGCTGGTGATTGTTAGTCTTCAGTGTTTGTCTCAGACACCTCAAAGTTTATGGTGCACAAAGTAATTCATCAGCCTTTCAGTGCAAACACTTTTACTGCACAATGAATGTTGACTATAAGTTTAAAGACCTCAGAGTTCAGAGCAGGAGAATAGAGATGAAGAGAATGAGCTGCTTAACACTCAACTGCTGTGTGTAACAGTGAGAGATGGGTGGATGGATGGATGGATGGATGGATGGATGGATGGATGGATGGATGGATGGATGGATGGATGGATGGATATTTTGAAGTAGGTCTGAAGAGAAGTTCCATGTTGTGTTCTTAACTAAATTAATTAACATTTTTCATGATATTTGTGATGTTCAGTCTCTACCTGTCTCTTATTCAATTTATCATTTGCATATTAATGTCATATTTTCTGTAGAGAAGCAGTGCACATACAGATCACACACACACACATACACACACACACGCCTTCTGAGTTTACCCGTTAAAGTAAAAAAATAATGTTGCCCACTGACACAAACCACCATGTTCCAAACCAACTACCTCCTTCGGTACACCTTCCACACCTAACCTTTACAGTCACACATGCAGGTTGGGTCATAAACACACACACACACATATGCTCACACACACCATTACTCTTTCTTACTCTCTATCTGCAACATTTAATTCCCTTTGGAAAAGTCAGGTGCAAACGTTGATTGAGCCTGAGCCAGATTTAGCTGCAGCTCTCGGTGTGCGTCCAGCTGTACTCTCCAGCCCACTGAGATCGATGGCCAGCCAGTCAGGCAGCCAGCAGGCAGGCAGCCAGCCCAGCAGCCAGTCAACCAAGTTGCACCCAGCGGGCAGAGGGGGCCCACAGCTTTCCCCCTGCCCCGGATACAGCCGCGCTTCACTGGGCTCATTGGGCAGGCCGCAGCGGGGCACCGAGCAGTGCCAAGCCCAATCACTGCACCACCGGAGCAGGATGTGCTCCGAGCAGGACGGGGAGGGGACCCCAGAAGCCCGCTGGACCTCCACCTGTTTTTCCTTTTTTAACTCTTGCTAAAACCACCTTTCCACTTTGCGCACCTCCACCTCTATCAAACCCTCGCTCCTTCCCTCCTGTCCTTCTCCTCCTCACCCTTCCATTCTTTGCTCCATCCATCTTGGAGCTACTTTGATTCGGGCCTCTCTCTTTTCCATCCTCCATCCTCTCAGCCCGTTCTCCAGCCAACCACAGTTTCCTATTGATTTATTGATCGCTGTCTGCCTGTGGGAGAGCGGCCGCAGTCTCCCTCTGCTCTCCCCTGCATGGATTTGTCTTCCCTTTCCCCTCCTTTCTTCTCCCGCTCTCCCTCTTCGCCCTCTCCATCTCCCCATCGATGCAGCAGCTCTGAAACATGAATTAGAGAAAGCAGGGGAGTCCAATTTACCCAGAGAAATCGGATTCGTCTTCTCCTGTGCTCATTCCTTCTTTCTCTGCCTCACGTTCTTTCTTTCACTTACAGGTACCTGTCTCCTCCATTTTCTTTTTGTGTTTTGCTTTCGTCCGCCCACTTCAGTACATGCATTTCACCCTAATGCCGCTCTGTTTGAGACTTTGCTCTTTAAAAAGGTAAAACTTTGTTGTGTCTAAACAATCTACTGCTGGGATTTTGCAGACGTGGAAGTGTAAAAACAGAAAACTTTTTATCGTCCTTTAAATTGCATATTGTTGCATCTTTGAGGATGACAGTAAGAACTTTTTTTTTTTATTATTCTTGCAGAAATTAGTAAAACATCAGTTTTACTTAAGCCTGTAGTCCAAGCTCTACCATAAAGCAGCTTGTCCCCGTGAAGTGCAGGTTAGGGCTAGTCATCGTGAAAGCACCTGATTATCTGACCTCTCAGGTCAACTCGCAGCTCTCCGGGTTGGGAGGACAATAAGATCTGTTGTAATTGATGGAAGGACAGAGAGACAGGCAGACAGAGAGGAGGACCCTCGATCTATCAAACTGACCCCGTAACGTCTGCCCTGGGACAGAACAATTTATTTCACGGGGCAGCTCACATTAAAACTGATATCAATACATGTACTGTATAAACATCTGTATATCTGTACATAAACATCTGTAAATGTGGAGTTAACGTATGCACAGGAGGCTGTTTTGGATGATAGCTCTGCAATTATATCAAAATGGTGCCTTTAATGAAATTGTCACATAAATTAAACAGGTTTTCCTGCACTTTTGTTTGGACTGTTTTAATTCCTATGTTGGTGCAGTGAAGATGACTGGAAATCCATTTGCTTCTTTCAGTTAGAAGCCTCCTAACTTTGAATAACCAGAAAACTTGGTCAAGGTTCTTCAGTAAAAATCTAAACCTTAAGGAAACTGCAAGTTTTCAACAAATATGCCGTTGCTGTATCAGCTGGTATAACCACGGTGTGGTCACAAGAACGTGTTGTTTTTATTATCGCCTGCTACAAAAAAAAAAAAAAAAAAAGTCAAACAGGAAGACCTAATGTTTTTGTCCATGTCTGTGTTTGTGAGTCGTGTTATAAAACTTTTGGAAAGTAATTATTTAGTGTATGTCAATCGCAGACTCAATACAAAATGGCTACCACAACAAATTTACCATTAAAAGTCAAATAAATATCTACAACTTTGTTAATTTTACAGATATTGATCAAAAATTTGGTGTGCTTACTGAAATAATTCAATGTTACTAACCATTGCACAAGATATTTGCTTAAAAATCAACTTCAGCATCAATTGTTGGAGCCTTCCTCATTTGTCTGTTAACAAGTCCTGTCGTGCACCGCTCCATGAATTTTAATGAAACTTCCAGAGAGTAGTTATTGGATCTATGTTTACAGCTGATTAGACTTTGGAGTCAGTAAAATTCAAGATGATCATGTCGGCTAGTCAACATCAGCAAACAAAAAATAAATAAAAAATTCTGTAATACCATCAATGTTGGAGATATTTAGCTGAAAGTTGATGTGATATAGCTGAAAATCATACACAACACTTAGCATGACATTCTGCAATGCTGAATGAGATTGTGCATGTTTTTTAAAGGTTTTTAAAAAAAATGACTACTACTTGAACATAAAATGATCTTAGTCTGAAAATCTGTCATGAAAGGTGCAGTATGCCTTCCTTTTAAAGATTGCTTAGCCTTTAATTACCATAGCTTGTTGTGTGAACCCTGTGTGGTGCTACATGTACTGCATTGCATGCAGGACATTTGTTGTAGATTAGTATGGTGGGTGGAAACTTAAAGTTCATTTAGTAATTTAAAAACAAAACATTTAGACGGTTTGAGTACTGTATAATGAAGATTAAAGTTGGCAAAACAGCAAGTTTGGGCTTTTTACTTTCTGCTTAGCTTGTGCGCTCATGTGAACAGGAAACGTATGCATATAAATGTATAAACTGTATACACATATATATATACGT
>JARVGQ010000759.1:19893586-19909027 GCA_031762355.1 Hypsolebias martinsi | reverse complement strand
CCCCCCCAAAATTGTAAACAAGGGCCACATTTGGTGTGCAGGCCTTGATACAGTCTAATATTTTCATTTATGTCTACTATTGGTCTACAGAACCTTACTGGTATATCCAGCCCTGCCTAATTGTCAGTCGGGGCTTGTATCTCAATAAATTATATACGGTAGTTGTTGTAAAAGTTTTTAAAAATTAAGAAAGACAAAAGAATGCCAGTTCTAGAACATGATCTGGAAGCTAAGATTTCAGTTCAAGATTGTCTTAGTGGTTTTAAATAACCACATTTGTATTTGCATTTCAAAATAATCTTTCTATATCAAGATTTTTTTTTTCCCTGTAGATCTGTTTTGTATGTACATTACTTTGTATGAATGCAGGGTAATATCCTGAGATGTTTCCATGTAAGCTGGTTTGTTTCCTTTTATCTTCCTTCTGGGTTTAGTGATGTATGATAATACCAGACTCCAGCAATTCTAATAGAAATGTAAGCTCGGCTTCCTCGCCAAGTGGTTAGGCAGATATGAAACCAGTTCAAACAAAACGGCATGCATGCCTAGAGCTGTAGCCAAGAATTACTGCAGCGACGACTGTAATTATCGCCGTGGCTATTTTACAAGTCAGGTTCTGCCTATTCTTTGCTCTGACTCTTCCCATTACCTTGTCAGCTCTCTCCATGCTTGCTATCTCTTTATTATTGCTGCTCTCGTATGCCTTTTCTGCTGTTTACTAGGTTTGAATGTGTGGGAGGCAGCATCGATCGCACGAGGCTTACCGTCAGAGGATCAGTTTTCTGGATCGCTGTAATGAGTTGTGTCTGTTGGTCTCAGAGAACAGACTGGTTCATTTCAATTAACCTACAGATCAAAAGACTCATTGAGGAAAAAGTCAAAAAAAAAAAAATAAAACTGCATAGAGCAAGATTGTAATCACTGGTGCAGCTTCACTAGGTCATGTAGTTGGGAAAGTAGAGGGTGGAGGCTTGCTTTAGGACTTTTTATGAAGTCAGTACGTCAGCAGAATTAACTTTTTCTACTTCAAAATTAAACTGTTTATTAGTTCCTGAATAATCGACTGTCACATTATGATTAGAAATTACACCAGATTAACAACCAGATTAACAAGTGTTTCAGTAACCTGCATTCAGGTACAACTGTTTATTACTGCCAGTGTAATTTCATTTGAATAAAAGAAAACACTTAGAACTAGTCACATTTGTTCCCATCTGCTTTTTTGTTTCTACCTGTTGCTGGTTGTGTTTGTTGATTTTATGTATTATGCTCTCTTTGTCTAAAAGTTGAAGTGAAGCCAGCCAAATGTCTTCCCAATTTAGTATAGTTGCTTCTGCTGGGGTTTGTTGTTCCATTTACTAATGTGACATGTTATCAAGGCAAAACGCTCAGACTCCCTTGGTGTTTCAAAAATAAATACCTACTTTTATGCCTCTGTCCTCTACCCTCATGTTCTGGTTCCACTAGTAATTATGTATTTATGCCTTTTCTTATGCAAAACATATTTTCCCCACGTGCAGTTTTTGGCACGTTGTTGTTGTTGTTGTTGTTGTTGTTGTTGTTCTGTGGCTCTGAAACTTTTTGAGGTCTACTGGTAACATTTAATATTGGGGGGAAAGCAAGTGAATATTAGAGCATATTTGTGAATTTTGTTTTTTTCTGTTAAATCATAATGAGGCAATTTTTTCTTGATATAAATGTTTAGCCAACTCCCTAAAGCAGTCAAGACTTGTGCACACATTTGCCTACCTAGCTGTGTGCTCACTGCCTGTTTTATATCTGCTGTAAGATCAATGTTAGGAGCAGACAACAACACCAAAGCTTCCCAAACAGAGGGTGGTACATGTCGCTTTGGTGTTTTGTCTTTTTAGAAGTTATTTACTTTTTGTTCCCCCTTCTCAATTTAGTCTTTGTTCTTGTGTTTGAGTCATGTGTGTTTGCTGAATGGTGTTGTGATAATTATGCTCTGATGTCTCGTACTGAGCCATTGTTCTTCATGTTGGCTGAATAAAGAAAACAACTATCAAAGTTCCATTTTTTATATATTTGACTGGTTCATAAAAGTACAGGTGGGTTGGTGTCATGTCTTAATTCACACATTGGTGGAAAGCGTGCAACTCAGAGAAAACCTAGAAAATGACCCCCTTTTTTATTGCTATTGAACATAGTTTTTATTTTTGCGACACTGTGGACAAAGTGCCAGTCAGTGGAAACAGTAAGTGATTCAACATACTGGTTGTACCTGACTTCTGTATTGACAAAAACATAGTATCCCTGTGCATGTTAGAGATGGGGCTGATCCGGTATCCGTATTGGGCTCCGATACCAGCATAATTTACACATCGGATTTTTCTGATCCAACCTGCAGAGAATTTCCGATCCATGATGCATATCTGTGTCTGCTGAAACGTCTCCACATGTGATCACCTGCCTTCTGCTCTGCAAGTTGGCTTCAAACTATGGAATGGATTTCCTGATTTCCTGTGTTTCATGAAAACCAGAGTAATAAGACCGCCTTAATTTCAAGAAATCAATTTCATAGTTTGCAACCAGCTAAAATGTGAGTAAACATGAGGACTGAGCAGCACTGTGGCTAACGGCCAACCAACTTTTCATCAAAACATGTCCGCTGTGTGGAAGTATTTGACACTAGAAATACCACAAAGCAAGACAGCAACGTGCAATGTCTGCAGAGCCGCTGTACCGAGAGGAGGAAGCTCTGTCGCGACATACAATACAACAAACTTATTCAAACATAACACCACATTAAACCGCGCTAAAGTTAGCTTTACATTGGACATTAGAGCTCCGTAGCTTCAGTGGTGTGTTCTCCTCATTCAGTCCGAAGCAGGCAGTCTGATTTCATTATAAAACAATGTAAAATACTAAAAACAGGAACATGTATTTTTGTTTATGCCATGAGCTTAGCATATGTTTAAAGCCCTTTAATCACTTTAATATCCACTTTAAAGCTAAGAAGAAAAAAAAACAGCATAGTTTGTGTTAGCAGGATTTAATTCTAACTTTGAAACTTATCCAACGTTAATAAAACTTACCTCAAGTTGTCTTTTTGGGCATGCACATACTTGTACAAATTGTACTTGCTATAGAGAGATTATTACAGCCTCATATAAAATCAATAATGATGATGATATCGTGACGGTATCTGGATCAGCCGATATCCAGCTATAGATATCGGATCAGAAGTTAAAAAATGTGGATCGGTGCATCCCTAGTTATTATAGTTCAGTCAGAATTAGATGGATACATTTGAGATTTTGGGATCATAATTAAAAAGTGGTGTGGCATCTTTTATACTTTGTAATAAATTCATAATAATAAATTCATAACAATTCTGCTAATAATGAGCTTTTTTATTTCTAAGATTATAAGGATACTATCCTTGAAGTTTACATGAAACATTAGATATTTTGTGTTCCTTTTGAACTTTCTGAGCTTGTTTTATATCCCAATTTAGCCAAAAATGTTGCCTTGAGCAGGTTCCCCACAGACCTTCTTTCTCTTTTTCTCTAAATTATCTCTTGGATTGTTTTCCATTACCTTAATGAAAAAAAAAAAAAAAAAAGCCAACGATTAAAAAAAAAATAAAAAATAAAAAAAATGATGCAAAAAAAGGAGCCAAGTGAATTACTTGGTTTAAAAAAAACAAAAACAAAACAAAAAAAAACATTAATATTGGAGAATTTAAAAAAATGCAATAGAGGGAAAATTTAAAAAAGGAAAAAAAATAGGTTTTCTAACTAGTTTTATTTGGTTAAAATAGTCACTGTCAACTTATTTTATTAGGACTTGTCGATTTGTATTTTATTTTTGTAAAGCAGGTGAGTCAACTAGATCTTCGATGACTGACTATTTGCAAAATTATAAGGATATCACTATACCTTGATCTGTGGGGCATGGTTTTCCGACATTTTATAGACCCAACGTGTAACTGATGATCACAGATTAGTCAGTAATGCAAGTACTAGTAAGTCTTATTAAAACAGGCTGTTGTAAAACAGCAGTCGGCTGTCTGATCGTTCCGTCTGAACAGAGGACTGAGGAAGATGGGAGTGGTGGCCATATGGATACTTCTGCATTCAAATTAGCTCGGTGTGTGTGTGCATCTGTTTGTGTGAGCATACAGCAGCTTTTGCTTTAAAAAGAGGACCGACAGCGATTGTGTGGCTGCAGAGCAGGGATTAATGGGTCATCATATCTGAATTTGTGTGTCTCTCTCACCTCCTTCTGTCTTCCCATCTGTCTCCCTTTTTTAAAAACAACAATGTTGCTGGTATTAAACTGTTAACTTGTTCTTAGGCAATGTTGAATCACATGGATGAAAGTGTCAGCGTGTATATTATAAAACAAATATGCAGGTCTAGTTATTGAGGCTGACCTCTCTGCTTCTGTCCTAGCAGGCCCGAAGCGTGCATGTGTGTGCTGAACCAGCTGATCTGTAGGTGGGACAAGCTGTTCTTAGGAGCAGGGGTTCACAGGTCCAATAACAACACATCAGAATCTTAAAATGGTGTGACATAATTAATGTACCGGTATGTCGCACATCTATGGTAGATGAAGAAGAGAGATGAGGGGAACGAAATGACTCTTGGAAAAATAAAAGATTTAATGACATCATGTATAGACAGAGAAAACTGTAAAACTTAAGTAGAGAAATAGAAAACTGATGTGAATCAGTTTTAAAGTCAAGTATTCAAAGAAACAGAAAATAAAGAACAGTAATGAATTATGTAAAAAAAATGTTTAGGCTTCAGAGTTGTTTAAATTAATATTGTCGAAGACCATGAGGAGGGAAACGTGTCAGGGGACAGAGGGTGAAGAGGAAAGTCAAGAATGTACCCACCACATATTTCCTTGTGATAAAACGCACAACAATTGCACATCTCAGTTTCTCAGCAAATCATATGTGCATATTTTCTACATCTTTGCCATTCTGTGTTGTCCTTCATACATCTGTTGAAACTGTGTGTGCGTGTCGGAGTGCGTGTAGGCCACATAGGAATGTTCTGTTCAGGGACAATGCCTTAATGAATGACAGCTCTGATCTCAGCACACACAGGCTGGGCCTCTTAACTAAAACCACCATCTTTTGTCCTCCTCCTGCACGTGTACGTGAGTTGCTGTGTGTATTTTCTGAGTTTTTGTTTGTTTGAAAGTGTGGTTTGTTTTCGCGTCGTGATTAGTTGGTGTGCATGTGTGTGTTTCCCATTTGTGCTATAAGGGGGGTGCATGTATGGCTCCTTGGCAATCTGACACCAACTGTGCACATGAATTGTTGCTCAGTGTGTGTTTTTCATTGGTGGGTATGGTTAGCACACCACCTCAGTGGCTGTTTGCCTCAGCTTCCAGAAACTCCCCCCTCCTCTCCTTCTTTCTCCTTTGACCCCACTCTGTCACATTACCTTTAGCCCAAATCCTAATAGACTCTGGAACAGGAGCTTTTTCTATTACAGGGAGCGAGAAACCTTAGCTGCAAATAAGCTTGTTGGAGCGCACTTTATCCAGCATGTGCAAGCCAGCCGTCATGTACAGGTGATGGACTGTGACCTTGAATTTTGACTGTTGTCGTTTACTACTCCCTCGCTCTGCTCTCTTGCTCTCCTCCTCCGTCACTGCTGGTTTCTGACTCCCTTTGTTCAAACCTTTCTGATTGCAGCCCATGAAGAAGAAAAAATAGATCGTCTGTGAATACAGGCTATCTATCTCTCTTTCTCCTCATCTCTTTCATCCTGCGTGTTTTTCAGGCTACAGCTGGCTGACAGTCCCCTCCCACCACCACGCACACACACACACATACACACTCTTTCCTTATGTTTTGTATTGGACTGCGTCTCTCTCCACGTGCAGCAGCAGCTCAGAGGCATGTAGGAGGAGTTCCCTGAGAGGAATGTTCGTGACTGGCTGGCTGAGTGCGATACTTGTGCACGCTTCTGCAGAGCCAGCAGAGAAAGACCCTGTTCCAGCCAGCCCGTCTCTGCTGGGTTGTGTATCTGCCCCTTTGTCCTTACACAGACCTGACATGTCAGAGCTGGGGGTAAAAGTGAGACGCTTCTATCCTAATTTGATTTGACTTTTTAGCTTGACCAAATCAAATATTTAGACTCTCAAAGGTTATAAGCAGCTCTGTACATCAGTTGGTTGTCAAGAGAGAAAGCTGTGATTTGTCCTGTGTATCACCTGACTTCCTCTGGGAGTTTTTTTGCTGGAAGAATGAAGAATATAGAAAAAACAGGCCCTTTAACTGTCTAAAAATACTTTATTTAGGGGCTAGGCTTCAGTTTCAATACACGGGCTTTTACACGTCTGCCTGAATCTCTCATCTCTGCCATTAATTTATCTTTTTCTCTACATTCAAATATGACAAAGTGGGCTAAGTCCAGTTTGTGACAGCCAGTTGATTGTTCCCTGTCAGCACCATTTCAGCCTCTTTATGATTGCTAATCTTTTGCAAAGTCAACAAGAAGTCTCAAAAAGTTGATTTGGCTCTGAGTTGACCTGCCAGCCACACCCAGTCTACACTACAGTGACAAAATTAATGGTGCACAGGGTTGTGCAGTACAGTACAGACAAATTACTGTTCTGTACTTTTCTTGTGCATCTGGTTGTTCTTATTTTAGAAATGCTGTCTAATGAGGATAAATAATGTCATCATCAGTTCTTTTGTTGTCTGTGTATGTTTTGTATAAAAGAAAGAACAGTCCGTGTGTGGCTTTACCCGTTCGCCCAGCTGACACGAAAAATCTAAATACTGTATATATATATATTTAAGCAGCCAAACTGGAAAAGTTGTCATCCACTGCCATCCCCCACACTCCTTCCCTAAACAGTCCGCAGCAGAGTTAAAAACCAGATCCAGCTGAGCAAAACCCTAAACAAACACCTATGAACCTGCATCAAGGCAACACTGACTTTTATTTATTTTTGTGCGTCAGAATCAGTCACAGATCATACAAAAAGTTTATATTTGCTGCGTTTAGTCCAGCTGTTTCCATGTTTCGGCTCTGATTCTTTAAACCTTCTGTCTCTTTTTCTTGTTCAGATGCAACAGAGGAGTTTTTCGAGTATGACACAGAGGAGTTCCTGGTGTTCCTGACCTTGCTGATCACAGAGGGAAGGACGCCAGAATATTCTGTCAAAGGCAGAACTGAGGGGCTGCACTGTCCTCCAGCCCAGTCAGCCATGCCGCCACTTCACAAACATGAATGCAGCGACAAACTTCCTCAGGTACCACCCCCCCCCCACACACACACACACACACTTACAAATTTATTGTCCTTTATGTTTAAACTGAAGGCAGTTCTTCATCTTGTTAGAGGCTGTTTTTGTGGTAAAAATGCTAATATCAGGCAGCACAGTGGTGCAGTTGAAAGAGCTGCTGCCTCAGCAAGCAGGTTACCCAATACACTGGTTCAAGTCTTGGTCCGGGGGCCATTCAGGGTGGAGTTTGCATGTTCTCTCCGTGCATGCGTCGGTTTTCTCTGGGTACTCCGCTTTCCTCACAGATCAAAAACATGCATGTTAGGCTGATTGGTAACTCTTAATTGTCTCTAGGTGTGAGTGAGAGAGTGAAAGGTTGTTTGTCTCGTATATGTCCCTGTGATGGACTGGAGACCTGTCCAGGATGCGCCCCGCCTCTCACACAGTGATTGCTGGACATGGGCACCAGCGACCTATAAAGGAAGAAGTGGGTGAAGATAATGGACGGCTGGGAAGTGCTAATATCGAATCGGCTTTTATCGTTATAAAATACAGTAGTCCCTCGATTATATTATTACTATTATTATTAGGTTACGTTCCACACATCACCGCGATAGGTGAAAAACTGTGAAGTAGGGGCACTATATTTATTTTAGTATTTATATATATTAAGGCTTTATAAACCCTTCCCACACTCTTGCAATGTTCTAAACGCTTAAACCTACGTAATTTTAACAACATCCATCCATCCTTCCATTTTCTTCCGCTTATCTGGGGTCGGGTCTTGGGGGTAGCTGCTGAAGTGGGGAGGCCCAGGCTTCCCTCTCCCCAGCCACTTGGGCCAGCTCCTCCGGGGTAATCCCGAGGCGTTCCCAGGCCAGCTGAGAAACATAGTACTTCCAGCGTGTCCTGTGTTTTCCTCTGGGTCTCCTCCTTTTAACAACACATGTATATGTATTGTATACTATACTGTATATGTACTGTACAGTACTGCAAAATTTTACTCACTAGCTCTGCAGAACAGCAGCTTGGTTCTGGTCGGGCTCTGTCCAGGCTGATGTGCACGTGGATAAGTGAGCTTCAGGAAGCGTCAGGATTATTTGCTACTTTCCTGCCAGTTCTGTGAGCTTAATAGAAAGATTGTTACTTCTAACTTTGCATGGCAAAACTTTCCCTCCATTTCGGCAGAGAGCAGCAGACAGAAGCACTGTTGGCTTCTGGGTAGTGTAGTTCATTTGACTGGCGTTAGTGTAAGCTTATTGAAAGAACACTATAAAATGGTGGCGCCTGTCCAAAGTATTTTTGTTAACTTTTTATCCTGTACCGTCCCAATCACGTGAGTAATATTAAAGTTGATAATCGTTGAAAAACCGCAAAAGTTGAACCGCGAAGTAGCGAGGGACTACTGTACTTAAGTACTGAAAGGCAATTGTCAACAAAAAAAGAAGGAATCCAGTATTGCCATAAAGCTGCATTTGTACAATTATGGTTTCTGGAATAGTTATGCGAAGTACAATTTTTTTTTCTTTAATAAACAGGAGCCAACCCCCCCCATCCCCCCCACCCCACAGTAAAGCTCCCTCGTGTGTCATTTGCTTTGTCCCTAAATTTCAAAAAGTCATTTACATTTATTAACCAAGCTCTAACCCTGCCTTTTTTGTTGTTGTGTGCGTGCGTCCAGTGTCGACAAGCAAGGCGAACCCGTTCGGAGTTGATCCTGCTCTGGAGGAACAACATCCCCATCATGATCGAGGTCATGCTGCTGCCAGACTGTTGCTATGGCGACGAGTGCCCTCCAAGCGACCCCATCAGTGACCCGGTCATCAAACAAGATGCGTTGCTGTTGGAGAGGTGGACCCTACAGGCCGTTCCACGACAGTAAGTCCGACACTCAAACACACAACTTTATCAGATTAAAACTAAACACCTGGTCAGTGGGAGAAAAGTACACTTTTACCAGTTTGTCCTGCTTAGTTTGACTGGACCTGTTCATGCAGTTCACATGTTAAAAACAAAGAACTTCTTGTGCTAATGTATTTGACCCCTGTAAAAACAAAATCTCCCTCATTGTAAGAAGCTTAATGGTTTATTACGGTATACAGAAATAATACAAACTGTCTTTCTCTGAACAAAAACAAGATCAGCAACCAAACGTTTTTAATTAAAATGTTACGAAGTTTTAGATTTATAATAGATTTTTAAAAAGTAGAGATGGACGTTATTGTAAAGGTCAAAAGAAACATTTTTATTGTACAGATTATTCCACATAGACCTAAGATTAATAGGTACAATTTAAATTCTTACTTGCTTCTTTACAGCAGTAAATTATTATTATACTTGTGCCAAAATATGAAAGTAGGTCTAAAAAAAGGGACGACAAAACGCAGAAAGAAATTCATTGATAGTTTGACACCTCAACTAAGTAAACATTAAGTACAGAAACTCTGATATAAAGTATTCTGATTTATTCCACCTCTTGAAACAGTCTCTGTGTGCATACAGGATATAAAAATGTTGAACATGTGTCAAAGTGACTAAATCTAAATAAAGTATGCACCAGTCTGCAACAATATGAAAGCTGTCCAACTTGTCGCAAAGCCTTCTTTCTGGCCATTAAAACATCCCTGTTGTTGTATAGAAACACGACCTAGAGGTGTTTGCCGCTGGGGCTTTAGCTGCAGATCCTTTGGGTCGTTTGTGCTGCATGGAAGAGGCTTATTCCTGCACATCCCACGGATATTTGATTGGATTGGGAGCTGGGGAGTTTGGAAGCAAAGTCACATCCTTGAGCTCTTTGTTTGTTGTGTTATTTAGGTTGTTCATAAGCAGTTTTCTTGGCGTTGCAGACCATTTATTACAGTTGGAAGAGGCTTCTAGTAATAATCCTTTGTTTATTACAATGACAAAGTAGCTGTAAAACTTTGGAGATATAACCAAAAACATGCACATAACTTGATAGTTTTAGGCATTATGACAATGCAATTTAATTAGATTTTTTTTAACATTTCAAACCTTCAAGAATGTTAAAATCACAATTTGTGCAAATGTTTTCACATGTTAAACATGCAATGTAAAATAATTATTTATTTTTCTCTTTTTTTTTTTTTTTCCTTCATCCTTGCACTTGGGGGTTAGTTAGCCTAACAGCTGCCCCACTTTCCTCACAAACACATGTACAAACTGGGGAGGATCTTTTTGAAGAATTAAAAAGAAGAAAGAACAACACACTTCCCCTGACCATTTTCTCATTAACCTGACATACTGGCACACTTCCATTTTCTTATAACTGTGTTTTTTAATAGAAGCGGTGATCGTTTCATTGAGGAGAAAACCCTGCTATTGGCTGTTCGCTCCTACGTCTTCTTCTCCCAGCTCAGCGCCTGGCTCAGCGCCTCCCATGGCATCGTCCCCAGAAACATCCTGTACAGGTCAGACATTAATGCTCACTGACACTGTAGAGCTTTGCTGTTTTGTTGTCAAACCAACGTATTTAAGCTGTCGCAAATAAGCTAAGATTGTGTTTGTTTGAAACTTACAAGGAGAGGTTTAACCTCGTGTACCGTTGAGTTCAAAAATTCAATTATGGTTCTGACAGTTTCTAAGATTAAAAAGTAACAGTTCCATTTTTTAATCTCGTTATTCTTGTTCGATAGGATCAGTGCTGCGGATGAAGATTTGGTGTGGCAGTTTTCTCAGCCGCCATCGGAGCACATATTTCCTGTCCCAAACGTATCCCAGAGCGTTGCCCTGCAGGTTCGTGTTCAGTCGCTACCTCGACAGCCCACTTATCCCACTCTGGCCTGTAGCATCCACACCGGCCTGCCTCCGATCTACAGCAAGACCCCCAGCCTCAGCCCAAACCTCAACAGCCATGGTGGCCTGCCCACCCTCAGAAAGACTCCGAACCCCAGCAAAGACACTGTTCACCACAACGTCAACATGTACAACAAGAGCTCCAGCTCCATGTCTGGCCATCTCCTCAATGGTTTACCGGTCCCTAATCTACCTATCAACAACATCCCCATCAACAGCCTTTCTCACACTGCAGTGCCACACTCATACAGTAAGAAGGAGCCTGGTGAAAACCACACGTATCATAACGGAGAGCTCCCCCAGGTCAGCATGCCTCAATGTCAGGGCTCACCACTGTTCCACAGGTCCTCTCACTCCCCTACGCCCTCCCGCTCTCACTCTCCCGCCCCTCTTCCAACAAGCAAAGCAGGAAAGTGGTTGTACTCGACCCTCAATGGTTCATCCGACCCCTCGCAGGTGGACGAATTTAGTTCCAACAACCCTGAACGGTCAAAGGGGCCCATCCCTGAGCCTTTGAGAACTTTAAAAAATTTCTCCATGGCAGAGTCGCCCCGCTGCCCTTCCCCACGGCCTGCTGCAAATGAAACAAACCCTTTGATTGGCTCACTGCTGCAGGAGAGACAAGAAGTTATCGCTAGAATTGCACAAAGGCTCAACTTCTGTGATCCGACTGCACCGCCACTCCCTCCCGGCCTGTTTGCTTCTGACAACCCTCCCAAAGCCATGTGGGGCAGCAACCATGACATCACAGCTGCTGGTAAGACCAAAGAACCTGAAGTACCCCCCTATGAATCTGTGGGACGTGCGTGGCCTGGCCCGTTCAACACACCTGTGACTGAAACTAATTTTGTCAAACGGGAGACGTCCTCCCCTAAACCTGCCGCCTGCAGAAAGCTGAAAATGAATGAAAGCGTAAAGAGAGAGGAGGAGAAGAAAGGAACGGAGACAGACAGAGAGAAAGACAGAGATAGCTCCCTCATTGCCCAGGCGGTACAAGACATTACCAGACTCATCCAGGAGAGACTCTCCGTCTCCTCTTTGTCCCCCAGACACAGGAGCAGCAGCCCTCTGCACCACATGTGCACAACAGTCACACACACAGTGCGTACATACTCACACACCACACGCATTCCAGAAGCATCACACTCTGCCAGCAATGGCTACACCAACGGCCACGTACCCAGCCATGAACCTCACCGAGACGGCATGCACAATGCCGCCCCACACACGCCCATTTGCACAGACAAGCCCCAAGTTGGACCGAGGACTGAATGTCATTCGCCCAGAGTCCAAAATGGTACCCAGTTTACACTTGAAGAAGCCTGTTTCAACGGCCAGTCCGATACCCAGACTGGTCAACGTCTTCGAGCTTCCCCACAGAAAAAACTCAGAGCCAGGACCCTCAGCGGCCATGAGACCCCCTCTGTTCCCCCTGTCCACGAGACCATACCAAGAAATGCCCCAAATCTGAGCTGGAATCATGGTGATGCCATCCCAGCTATGAACTGTAACAGAAACAACAACAAGCCTCAGACCCAGATCCAGATCCAGAACTGTGTGCCAGCTCAGGGTTC
Organism: Hypsolebias martinsi; assembly: GCA_031762355.1. Lineage (NCBI taxonomy): Eukaryota > Metazoa > Chordata > Actinopteri > Cyprinodontiformes > Rivulidae > Hypsolebias > Hypsolebias martinsi. The sequence continues at coordinate 19,896,422 of JARVGQ010000759.1, read as the reverse complement.
TGCACTGCAGGATGAGAACCAGGCACCCTTAGAGTCTGGATCCAGCACATCCAGTCCAGACACAGCTCCAGCTCCATCAGTCCTCGTAAGATCTATAGATTTTATCTTTGGAGGTGTAGAAGTTTTGATTTTGAAGAATCTTTACTGCTAGTAGTCACATATATAACCTGCAGTCAAGAAGGTGAAAAGGCAAATATTTCAGTTTTGTTTCTTTCACGGTTGAAGATGTAACTTTACTTTTTAAGTTAACATTTAAGTTATGTTCTGCTTAAGGGTGTAACTTAAGAACTGTAGAGGCTTTGTCCTCACTTCCAAGCTGTCCTAAACACTCCGTCCATGTACACCAGCGTCCTCACTGCCCCTCCTCGCCTCTACGCCCCTGCAACAGCTGGAAGAAACAGAACCGTCACTCATTAGACGCCACAGCAACCAAGGCCTTCCACCCCTGCACCGGTCTGCCACTGCTCTCCAGCCCCGTAAGAAACGCACACTCCCACACTCATCATCATGTGCACACACACTCTGCTTCTAGTATGTAATGTTGCACAGATCCTGCATTCACATGTAGGCGCACAGAGTGGTCATTGTGGGTGTCCGTGTATTTGTGATGACAACACTCTCACTTCTCTTTGTTCAGTCCAATAAAAGCACATCACTCAGCACATTCACCAATAAATAAAAAAACACCATAAATGTTTGTCATTGAGAGACTGAAATATCCGCTATGAAGTGGTTTTCTTGAATTATACTCATAAATGGCAGAATGAAAACAACCTCATCGGCCCTTGTCAGTTATGTGAAGTGGTAACAGAGACTTTTAACATTTTAGTTTCTTGTCTGATGACTTTATTCACATATAACCTCAAATATAAACACACATACACTTCTGTGTTTCAAGTAACACAAAGTTTGACACATACACAACATTACTCACATTGTACAATGTACATGTAGACATAAGTTGAGGTATGCAAAGTCATTCAAGGTTTTTATGTTAAATGGTGTAAAATATTTATACCGTAAAAATACAGTTTTATTGGGTTAATGAGTGAAACAATGTGTAATTCCCCCCCCCCCCCCCCCAATGAACTTCATCTCAGCCACTTCGTGTTAATCATGTATTGTGTGTCTGCTGCAGGTTCCTCAGAGGAAAAACCAAACAGGTTACTTTGACCTGGACATCTCTCTGACTGGCTGTAAGGGTTTGCCTTGGGCTTCTGGGAAAAGGTACTCATTTTCTCACCCGAGATTATTTTTTACTATAGCTGGAAAAGTCTAGACTAGGGTCAGGGTACCATAATTTCCGGACTGTTGAGCGCACCTGAATATAAGCCGTGCCCACTAAATTTGAAAAAGAAAAAAAAAAAAGAAAAAAGTCCATATATAGGCCGTACTGGTCTATAAGCCACGGGTGTCCCATTGTAATTAGATATTTACGCATAAAGTTTTTTTTCTTTTTTCTTTTAATTAAGTACGTACCGGTAACATACACAAATATGTACAGTAAATATTTTTTTCTGAACAGTGCCTGTAACATGGCTGGTTAAAAAAAATAAAAATACTGTAGCTTACCAGCAAGTCATTGATTACTAGCTTCATCTTCCTCCTGCGCACGTGTGTTTTTGACACTGCTCCACTGTCAGGATCCACTGGCAGACTTGAGCAAAAGTTGCTCTTCGCATGAAGCCAGTTTTATTAAACGATTTCTTGCTGCTAGTCATCCAAGCCTCCCACTGATGCCAGAGTGCATGATTCACACTTATTTCTATGGAAGCAAAAGTCTCAGTTTTCAACTTAAAATGAATTAATAAAAATGCTTTTCGTTTTCAAAATAAAGCTGCATGTTTTGACTCATTAATAAAATTTAAAATAAATTATCCAAATTGCATTTTCATTTTCGTTTTTCAAGACTGCTCAATTTGTAAATTAATTAAAATGATAAATAAAATAACATTTAACATTTAATTTTCAAAATATATCCCTGTAAAAAGTGACCATGTCTCTCTCTCTTCCCCCAAAAAGTTTCATTGGTCCATTGGTTTGGTATCTTCATTGGTCCGATTTTTTTTTTTTTAACCTTTATTTATACAGGTAGTCTCATTCCATCACGAGGACCCACCCCCCCAAGAGAGACGTGTATTGTGCAGCTGTGCAAGCGTCTGGATGTGACGAGGCTAAATGTTTTGGTGGCACGAAGCTCGTTAGCATGTCCAAAAATTTAAAAATTAAAAATCCATAAATTAGCCGCAGCATTGTGTAAGTCACAGGGGTTCAAAGCGTTTGGGGAAAAAAGTAGCAGTTTATAGTCCGGCAATTACGGTACATCAGAGATCTCATATAACTGTTTGATAATGACTTTTTAAAATATTATTTGTTGCTGTGTTTGTTTTTGGAAATTTAAAGCTTTTTTTAATTTTTTTTTATTTTACAGCCACTTTTACTAGTAATCTACGTTAGATCAAATAGGGCATTTACTGAAGTTAATTACTGTGAGATTCTTAGTAACAAAAGTCGTGCTGGACTTTGGTGAAAGCTACTCTCAGACCCTGGAAAGGAGGGGGCAGAAAAAGTGGGCATATTAATTAAAAGATAAAGTGCTTTATTATAAAATGCTACATATTTAATTGAACCAAGCATCCTGAATCCTAATTGCAAACAGAACCTTCTGCCTCTCCAGAGGATACATGCTTCAGGATGTGCCTCGTACTAACTATGAAGTAATGATACAAAAACTCAGTTTGGTTAAAATGATGAACATGTTTTTTTTTTCATTTAACCTTTATTTATCCAGGTTAGTCTCATTGAGCCACGAGAACTCATTTTCAAGAGAGACCTG
>JARVGQ010000759.1:19836587-19847781 GCA_031762355.1 Hypsolebias martinsi | reverse complement strand
TTTTTTTTTTCCGATGTCATGCAAATGTAGCAGCAGTGCGGCTGGTCCAAGGAGCTCTTTGTGGCTCTGGTCACAGCAAAGACCTAAAAGATTACAACCGACTAGTTGACACACAGACAGATGTTCCAGCTGTTTCCAAGTCCTCCTTGTTGCAGGCTGCATTTCCTTCATGTCTGGGCAGGCCTGGTGACTTGCAGGAGCCTCTCCACCAGCTCCCCACGTCACACAGGAAGAAGTCACCCAGTGGAAATGGTCTGGATGAGAAGCCTCAGCCTGAGGGAGTCAGAAGCTCCCCCCCCCCCCGCCTCCTCCCCCTCCTCCTCCCAGCTGGGCTCAAATAACCCACATATGGTATCAAGCTACGGTCCAGTGTCATGTTGCACCACGCCACAGTAATTGGAGTGTAAAGTGGAACTGTGGAGCTCGCTTTGCCCACCGTCATCTCTGAAAGGGCTTAATCCATGGCAGTACGCCCCTTGTCTGCTGCAATGGGCCCAGTGAGGCAGAAACAGCCCCCCCTCCCCCCCAACATTGAGTTAGAAGTATCGAATAAGTAGGGCCGACCCAAGGCCCTATCCTGTTCCTCTCCTGTTTGCTGATGCATTTTTAGTAACTTGAGGCACATCTGAGCCACTTCGGTGAATAATTCATGGCAACACCTTGCTGCCATCTCAGGGCGGTTGTGTCCCGTCTGTGGAGTGGGGGGGGTGGTAGGGTGAGCACCCGGTCGCCTGCCGCCGTTGGCCATATGGCGAGCGGGTTGTGTTAGGAGCAGTGCTCCGTGGGCTCTGCTTGTCTTGAAGTCGACGAGGCGTTCGTCTCCGCGGCACTCTTCACGCTACGCCTTTGTGCTCGTTGTTAGGGTGTGTGTGTGGACACGCGTGTGTGTCACGCCCGTCAGAGTGACAGCTGCCCGGTCGCTATGGCAACACTGCAGAGAAACACAAAAACAACGCATTAAACTTTAAATAAGCGTTATTAAGGAAGGAGATCTGCATTGGAGTTCACTTTCATTGAGCACCTCCTATATAATTACACTTTGTGGACAGGGAGGGGCAAAGTCTAGTCCTCCTGCCTCCTGAAGTCCAGTCTGTTGTCCCGGCAACCTGGTCCAGTCTGTTGTCCCGGCAACCTGGTCCAGTCTGTTGTCCCGGCAACCTGGTTGATCCGTGTCTTCGTCCACACAGAGACACTCCTACAGGTTGTTTTATTAGTCTCAAAGCCCTGCAGAGAGCATGTCTGCCCCCGGTGGGTCACAGGGAGGCGCTCAGCGGTTTGTCGTGTTTTCAGAGAGAAGGAGTCACACTGAGAGGAGCGCTCTGAAGTTTGGGTTGGACAGGGGAGGGAAAAAAAAACATGGGCTGCGCCAGAAGGCCCGAGCAGCTAGGCCGAAGCCATGAGAAGATCCATAGCACTGAGTCACCAACTTCCACACCCTGTCCACCCGTTGGGGGGAGGGGGAGACAGGAGTGACACAGCAGGACAGAACGAGTGACTCACAAGAGACGGAGGAAGAGAGGTGAAAATACGCCAATCCAAACTCCTGCACCGGTGAGGCCACTCTGAGACAGTGAAATAGAGGCAGCCTCCGCTCTGTGGCGTTCAGGTTATCGAATCGGGTCAATGGATCTTTCCACGAACGGCCCTCACCGCCTCCAATCGATCCGAGCCACAGGGAAAGGCTTTTCTGTGTTTAAAAAAAAAAAAAAAAACATTGTCTTGTGGTCATCTGCTAAATGTCAATTTAGTTTAAACTAACCTTGTTCTTATGCAACAAATGCAATTTGCTGGCTTCATTTTACTAATTGTAACAACCCCCGCCTCCCAAACACAGACCTCTGACAGACGCACGATTCAGGGAGGAGTTTTCTTCTTCAAACACAGAAACAGGACTCGAGGACGGCTCACTTCAGGCATAACTCTGACTAATTCTCACGAAACACGAAGATGGAAAGTATTGGTGTGGAGGAAGATCGCCGTTAAGGGCGAGTGTGTGTGTGTGTGTTCCCCTTCTGCTGCCAAGTACAGTGATGTCAGCAAGCTCTGTTAACAAGGATAATAAAAATACCTTTTCTAAGACGTGGATGGGAGTTATTTGGACGAGGAGCTTTCTATTCACACTTTACAGCTGAAGTTGTTGGATTAAAGTGAAATCCTGTTTCTTAGGGAGGCTTGGATACTTGCCTCAAGCCATTTAAAGCCTGTGTGAGTCACTGCCGCCAAAGCTAGTTAAAAGGAGCAGATCGACCAAACTGCACCGGTCCAACAGGGCCGTGTTTAGCCACACTGGTCTGGAAGCGGCCTCGCTTATTACCAGTCTTGTACAGTGGAATATGTGTTTGGTGCAAGTCCGAACTGAAAGGTAAAGTTCAGTGGAGCTTATCTTTGCAACAGCCTATTAAACGAACCCTTCGGATAAGGCTCTGACTTCATGTTCTGTCAAATGCGATAAGATTTTCGGCATCATTTATTGCTTTATGGCAGACTGGAGAGGCGAGGGAGGTGTGGAGAGCTGAAACAGACACAGCTGGGTTAGTTGTGACTCCTAGGTAGGCCTGTCACAATAAACACGATAAATGAAAATTATCAACGTCATTTTCATTTATCAGCTTTATTGTTTCTTCATGTCTCTCTTTCTACTGACGACACCGGATGACAAAAGGTTCAACTCTGGTGTTCTTCACTGACCCCTCCCTTTCTCTTTAAAATCTGTTTTATTCGTCCAAAATCGTGCTTTTTGGATAGTTAAAAGCTGCTAAGCTGAAATGCTAACAGGCCAACCTCGTGGGGGGGGGGGGGACCTCTGTCTTGTCGAAGTCCCAAAATTCACAGTTGAAACCTGTGCCTTCATGTAAAAACTTTTTCTCTGCAAAAAGAAGCTGAGAACTTGTTTACTGATTAAAAAAAAAAATTAAAAGCTTTGTGTGAAAAATGCTATGCTAAAGAGCTCAAACCACACAGAGCGTCCGCCATTTTGAGAACCAAAGAGAGACTGCCCATGTCATGTCAAGGGGCCTCCCTCCCATTTTTCTTAGAGACACGCTGCTCACTCCCTCACTATCCATCCTTCAATTCAAACTGTCTTATACTGCCATCTGGTGGTCAAAAAAGGTACTACATTCAAAACAAATAAGAAATTTCTTCTTAAATTTGACAATAATTACTAATTATTGTAAAACTTCAAACAGTATACCGGTAATCATTAATCACAATAATTTCTGAGACAATTAAGACCCAGGAAAATTTGTAATTGTGACAGACCTAGTGTGGAAGGCGCTTAACTGGTGCCGAGTCATGTGGAGCCAGTGAGAGTAGAGATGGTGGCAAAGCGCCATTTCTTGCCCTGAGCTGCTCTCAGCTAGAATTGCACAGGTCTTACCCTATGTTGTTTTGTTTTTATCCCCATAGAGTCATGAGTTATGGAGGGGTTGGAGAGCTCTCATACACAAATGTCACTTCCCCCACCTTGTGTCGTTTCTCACCCCATCACTTCTTTCCAACCACTGTGCTAACATTGCAGTCTCTCCCCCTCCACACACACACACACACACACGCACACACACACACACGCACACACACACACACACACACTTTTAATACCTCAGCCAATCAGAAACAAGCTGACAGAATGAATAGAAGTCTTTCTTCCTGCGTTGCAGTGATGTCACTCAGACTCTAAACCTGGATGCAGGGAATATGGTTGTATCAGCTTTTCTGATTTGGAAATAAAATGTGTGTGTACGTGTGTGCTTGTTTGTGCGTGTGCGTGCCTATGCTTATTGGAATACCTGCTCTGCTGAATAACTCCTTGTCTGCAGTGAAAGACTGTGTGTTTGGCCTTAACTCAGCAAGAACCCTCCGTGCTCACACATAATCAAATTCTGTTCAGGCTTGCAGCTTGTGTAGCTTTGATGCGTGTATTTACGCAGCTCCACCCGTATACTGACATGTGCGACTGGGATCATTGATCAGTGTTGTGCAGTTTGTATTGAAGCTGCTGACTGCAGCTGATTTACTTGACTGCATATAGTAGCTCAGAAATAAGTAGTATACACAATAAAAGTTGAAGACCAGTATCTAGAAATACTGACAACTTTAAAACATAAGTCACAGCTTTTTGTTTACTGGGAGTAAACCACAGTAGTATTTGTCCCCTCATCGGACTCTTCTTAGCATCTGCTAAAATGATGCAGCACTGAGAAAATGACGAAGATGCTGTGTAATTTTTGAGTTATGATAAATGTTTTGTTAAACTTTCTAATTAAAATGAAAGCAACAACTCAAGAGTTTAGAACACGGCCTCCACAAAGATTGGTATTACAGTTTATTTAGCTGTTGTAATGGTCCTAAAGTTACCCCAAATGTCACCCAAATTATCAAGTCTTGTGTAATTCCACTTAATTCATGGATCTTGTTGACAACCAGACTGTGCTTGGACAGAAAAGTTACTTCTCCCTGATTTGTTTCACTGTTGATGTAAAGTGGGGAAAAAAATTTGAAATGACCTGTTAGTAACAATATGTTGTGGGCGTCAACATGTAATACTTTTACTTTTTCTCCACTGTTTAGGCCATTGGAAATGCTAAGACCACCAGAAATGACAACAGCAGTCGTTTTGGAAAATACATCGAGATCGGCTTTGACAATCGATATCATATCATTGGAGCCAATATGAGAACATATCTGCTGGAGAAATCACGAGTGGTGTTCCAGGTGAGGGCCCTAATGCTCACATTGTGTTTAATCACAGCTTGTTAGATTTGACTCAGGCATATGGACTAAGTTACCGGTAATGTGTAAACTGTGGTTTTGTTTTTTTATTCCAAATTTGTCTCTAATGGAGATAGGTGTTTTAAACCCAGAACATATTTTCTGATGGATCTGTGGAGCAACAAGCATTTGCTTTGCTTTAACATATATTTTGCTCCATCTAATTAGACTTGTTTCACATTAGCACTGAACTTGTTTTTGCTATACAAGTTCTTAGAGCTTCTCAGTAGAAACAAATATATTGTCAGGCTAAAACATTTCAAAATCAAGTTTTAACTAAAAACAAACAAACAGAAAAGAGCCTCCATTGGAAAATTACTGTAGTGATTATTGTTGTTTTACAGAGGGCAATAGGTTACTTTAACCCTAACTAATTAGCTCTCATTCATTAAGAGAATAATGTTTGAAGATGCAATCATTTGGTCATATGGAAAAGGCATAACTCTTTCAAGGGGTCATACTAGCAAGGGGTATTATCATGCATCAAACAAAACAACAGAGGTTCATGAAACTACCAAAGCTGGTTTAAGAATTGTTTAGAAATATGATCTAGATATGATCAAAAATCACTTAAACGTTTGGTGAAATCAAATTGGGTGGGGGTGTCAACAGTTGAAGTCACGTTATTGTTTTAAAAATTAAATAAATTCTACACATAAATTGCAAAATCTCTTCAAGAAATTAGAATAAAATTGTTGTTGTGTAGCTGCACAAAGTACCTACAGTCCAGAGGACCAGACTTAGCTTTTTTAGATTTTTCTACCTGGATTATTGAGCATGCATCAGGGTACCTACAGTACAAATACATGCTTTACTAGGAAGCATAAAGTTTGCACCCTGGGGTGTTGGAAATCATCATAAAGTGTCATAAATCCCATTATACCCTGTTCTGGAGTGATGTGAGCATCAGGGTAATTGGTCCACATACCAGGCCTTGTGCTTCAGAAATGAGTCAAAACAAAACATGAGGTTAGTTGGCTGCCTGAATACACTGGAAGACCAGCGGTCTACACTCATCTCCAGGCCAGCGGTCACTCATTCAGGGATGAAGATGTTCACATCCTTGGTAGAGAGGAACAATGGTTTGAGAGAGGAGTAAAGGAGGCCATCTTTGTGAAAAGAAACTGTCCATCTTTTAGCAAACAACCGTCAGGGTGCTAATGATCCATCGTTAGGTTGATGGTCCTCCTTATTCATGTGAACAACTGCTTTTGGCTGTCAGCAGCAAACTGGTTGATCCACTACGAGAAGGTGCAATTTATAAGACTGAGCTGAATACAACTCCTCAGACTGAGGAAGTCTTTCAGAGGAAAGACGAAACGTTGCTACAATTATTTATTTATTTATTTATTTATTTTTTGAATGTCCAGAGGACCAGAATTAACCGTTTTAGACTGGATGACCGACCAGGTTTATTCATGAACTGATCAGTTTTTTCTTCTTCTTCCTCTCCGATGGTAAGGCTGTATTCCAAGACATCATCAGGACTCTTCAGACTGAGAGATGTTTAACTGGGATTAAGCACTATTACAATGCATACTGATGATCGAACAGTGTAGTTAGGACACAAACACATCGAGCGATTTGGTCACTGGCATCAGCTACAAAGTAAATGTCAGACGAGCCCTGGTGTCATTTAGAGCAGGCGTATCCAGCAATTTTCTGTTTTTTAAAGACAACTGGGAAAAGGGGGAATGAGTTAAGTTGTCTTTATATCAGTCGACCAGTTACACCAAGTTATAGCACAGTCCTCTTTGATCCTTTCTATTAAGTTATATTCAGTGTTACAAAGTATTTTCTTAAATAAATAAATCTTATAAACATAAGTCAGAATCTATGATCATAAAGGTTGTTTTTAAACTATGATCATGTTATTTCGGCACAGCTTTTTGTTATGGTTATATTTCTGCGCACGTTTGACAACACTGCTAAGGAATGAGGATGTTGACGAAGAAAAGTGATGAGTCTTTGTTGCATTTCTTGCACGTCAGGCTTCTGAAACTCATTTTAGGTGTGTCTGTGTGTGCGTCTTCGTGGGTGGTTTTGTTTAGATGTCTTCACCTTGTGTATGTTTATGGGGCAGAGAAGTGTCTTTTCTTTCTTAATGTGCAGCTTCAGTTGTTTTACTCATTCTTACATTGTGAAGAGTCTGAATGCATGTTGGAATACACTCTGGTCTCGTGTTACTTTACGTTTCCTGTATGTCCGTTCTGAAAAGCTGCTGGTTCCAGATCTTCCAGTTTCAAATCTGTCAGGACTGTTCATTCTTCCTGCTGTCTTCCAGGCGGACGAGGAGAGAAACTATCACATCTTCTATCAGCTCTGTGCGTCAGCTAAACTGCCTGAGTTCAAGACTCTGAGGCTTAGTAAGTCACATGCACTCCTGCCTCCTCACACACACTTCATTACACCAGAGGCAGCCATCAAACCCACTGTAAAATGTCTGTGTTCAATGTTATTGTGTAAAGACTTATTTTTCTTGAGTGGCATGCTTTGAGCTGATTTCAGAGTTTCCAGTTTTAAATATAATTCACAAACAGTCCACTTTTTTTTTTACAAGAATCACAATTTAGTCTTCAACATATTCTTAGTGGCACAGTTTTTATGTAATTTGCTGTTTTTTTGACTCAAGTACTGAAAGTTACATTGCATTTTTATTTGAAGAGAAAGTGTGCACAAATAAAATAAAGCTTTTATGATTCTGCTGATGTGACCAAATCATGAACAGATGCTCTGTGTGTTAGATGTCAGTATACCATGATTGAACTAATAGACGTTTGGTAACGTTTTAAGTGGTCACTCAAAAATCTGAAAACAAACCAAAGAGCAGTTTAATACAGGTGGTCCTTGGTTTACGACCTACCCGTGTTACGGAAATCCGGACTTGCGTTCACCTCCCCAGTGACGTCATCACACTCCACATGGTGCCGTTTGTGTTTTTTAATGTATTTTTTGAGGGTACTGTGTTAGCTAACTGCTTGGAAATACAGTACTGTACATGTTTAAGGTACAGAATATACGCTGGTGTTGTGTCACGTTGAAAAAACGTGTTTAAAAAGCCGTTTACCGTTCGCCATGTGCTTTCAGTTTCGGGTTACGTTCAAAATCCGGACTTGCATTACGCCACGTGTTTTCAATTTCGGGTTACGTTCAAATCGTTATACGACCGGGCCGTTGTAACGGAACTCGAACGTAAACTGAGGACCACCTGTATTTGGAACAATTCAATATCTGCGCGGCAGAAAAGTTGCCAAAGCACTGAGCCAAACTCTGTTGTCTGTAATTCACTGAATCTCCAACAAAGAACAAATATCACAATTAATTGCCTTTATTTTTTTTTCTTTTATGTGTTGCTGCTCTGACAAGCATTGTGTTTTATATCAGTTAGATGGACTGTACTGTCTTCTTGCTGTAAATCCACCTCTGAGTCTGTGGTTGAACAGCCTCCCAAAAAGAGTGTTCACACTGTGGACATGCACCTGCTCATCGTGGACACACACTCACACACACAGCTGCTGTCTTGTCCTCTCCTGCCGACTTCCTGGCTCTGTTAATGGAGCGGTTGTCACAGTCATGTCAGTGCCTCTTGTTGCCAGGCAACAGGACAGACTAATTAAGTGCTAAGTGTGTATAAAGACCTTGTTTGTGGAAAGTTGGGATAACATCACTCGTGCACAGAGGAGCTTTTGACTTTATTTCTCTGAATCTGAAACTCTCACTGGCATCGATCTGAGACTGAACACGCACCAGGCAGCTCTTTGAGTTAATTATTGTCTGAGAATTAGATTTTACAAACGTGCAAGTAGTAAAAGGAGTCCCGCTGTAGGAGCGCAGGGTGCAGCATCTTCTGTGCTGTGCAGTCTCGTCAGTCTAGCGTCTTACTCTTATCCCGGATCACTTTATTAAAATCCCTGGTACTTGACTTTTAACTTCTGTCCTTTATTTAATTGATGAATCTAATCAGTGATTTTTTTTTTTTTTTTGGTTACTCGCAAGGTTACTGAGCACTAAGTGAGAACAACCCAGCCTTTGTTGCTTACCACAGTTTCAGTTTGTTTGTTTTACAGACACCACTTTGATAACTGAGGCAGGGTTCACCCAAGCTGCACAATGTAAAGCTTCATTTTAAAGCATTTACTTTAACTTATCCATGCTTTCTTTTTTCAGGCCATGCAAATGACTTCTTGTACACCAGGCAGGGTCGCAGTCCTGTTATCGATGGCGTGGACGACTCCAAAGAGCTTTGCACAACTCGACACGCCTTCACACTGCTGGGTAGGAAACACACATCATACACAGCTTCCAATGTTTTTATAATGTAATGTAGTTGTGTGAAAACTCCTCTTGTCAGGTTTTAACTGTAAGCAGAGCATTTTAAATAATCTGCTGCAGGAAAACAGAACTTTGTTAGAATCTGCTCTCATAAGGCATCGTACACTTTGTTGTGTGTATGTGTGTGTGTATGCCAAGAGGTTTGTGTTTTTGTCTTTTGCAGGTATTAACGAGTCCAATCAGATGGGGCTGTTCCAGGTTTTGGCAGCTATTCTTCATCTGGGAAACGTGGAGTTAAAAGAAAAAGATTCAGACAGCAGCATTATTGCTGTGAGGATATTGTATTTACTGCCACATTAAAAAGGATATGCATCACTTTTATCTGCATTTACTGTCTGTAAACACTAAGTACAGTAGTCCCGCGTTTATAGCGGGGGTTACTTTCCGGACCCCGCCCCCCTGCAATAAGTGAAAATCTGCAAAGTAGGGATATTATATTTATTTTAGTATTGATATATATTTTAAGGCTTTAGAAACCCGTCCCTGTTGACTTCTGGGGAATGTAGTCCTTTTGAGTGGCGATAGTGTAGGCTTATTGAGGGAAAACTACAAAATGGCGGCGCCTGTCTGAAGTTTTTTTTTTCATTAGCTTTTTACTGTATCCCGTACTGTCCCGATCACATAATATTTAAGTTGACAATCGTGTGCCATGCACAGATTTTTTTCTTCTCATATACAATCTTACTTTGAAAAACCATGAAAGATCAAGTCCGCAAAAGTCGAACCGTGAATGAGCGAGGGACTACTAACTAATAAACAATTTTTTATAATTTTCCAGAAAATTCCTTTCATTTACTTAAATCCTATTGTGTTTCTGTATTGTGTATTTAATAATTGTTTTCCCTCCTCTTTAGTCTAACAATCTCCACCTGACGACGTTCTGCGAGCTGGTGGGTGTGACCTATAAGGACATGTCCCAGTGGCTGTGCCACAGGAAGCTGAAGACAGCAACGGAGACGTACATCAAGCCCCTGTCTCGCCTTCAGGCCACCAACGCTCGAGACGCCTTGTCCAAACATATCTATGCCAAACTCTTCAACTGGATTGTAGAGCATGTGAATAAGGCTCTGGTCACCAGTATTAAACAGCACTCCTTTATTGGCGTGCTGGACATCTACGGGTACGTCCCTGCAGCAGCTAATCAGTGCTGAGTGTAAACAAAACAAAGTTATTTTACTAAAAATATCTATCAAAAGATTAACTTCACCCATTTACCTCTGGTCTTTTCGTTCATAAGGTTCGAAACATTTGAAATAAACAGCTTTGAACAGTTTTGTATAAACTACGCGAATGAAAAACTCCAACAACAATTCAACATGGTGAGCCGCATGAATTTTATCTGTCAAACTGGCATTTTTAGTCACAGGCACCAGTATCTTTGGTGTTTGTGTGCTGCAAGTGGAAAAGTAAGGTCCTCATCTTGTTTGTGTGTGTGTCTGTGCACAGCATGTGTTCAAGCTGGAGCAGGAGGAGTACATGAAGGAGCAGATCCCCTGGACTCTGATTGATTTTTATGACAATCAGCCCTGCATCAACCTCATCGAGGCCAAGATGGGCGTCCTGGATCTGCTGGACGAGGAGTGCAGGGTGCTGTATATTTAATTTAGGAAAATGTCTATTAAATGGATACTTTGGGGGGAGGTTGAATTGCGTTGATTATATATGACCAGTCAATACTTTATTTGTTAGAAGTCAGAATTATAGTTTGGATAATCTGGGGGTTTCTACAGTCAGTGGCCATTCAAGAGTAAGTTTCAACCAAAACTCAAAAAATTCCTCAATTTCACAATTTGTCGCTTTTGCACATTTACTTTGTCCCTTTTTAACCGAACAATATCTGTGTTTCTATGCGTAGTGGCTATTTAATGAATATTTCTGCTGATCAGCTGTTTGTTGCTCTGACAGTCTAATCTTCTATTAATCTTAGTAATCCCAGGTCTCTCTTGTAAATGAGTCCTCGAGGCTCAATGAGATTAACCTGCCTAAATAAAGGTTGAATGAAAAATCTCCTCTTTAGTACAATGTGTACACATATATGCATGCATGTCCAAAAAGGCAACTTGAGGTAAGTTTTATTAATGTTGGATAAGTT
>JARVGQ010000759.1:19780768-19791492 GCA_031762355.1 Hypsolebias martinsi | reverse complement strand
TTTTCAAACCCTGAAGATGTGGGCACAGGTACAAACACCTCTGCCAATTTCATTGCCTCAGCAGTTCCATCCATGTTATGATGTGCTGGAAACAGCAGAGAACTCGGATACAAACCAAACTGAGTCCAAAGACCAGACAGGTGATGATCATCTAAAAGATGCTCCCTCCGAGACGGTGGTAGCAAACACCCAGCCAAAACACTGTTAGAACAATTCCTATCAGAAAACAAGGTTCTTTGTCCTCTGGACCCACCAACAGTCACTGAGTCCATGACACTTTTCTCAAACATAACCTTTGACCCCAACATCATAGGTCCAATAAAAAGCACAGATAAAGCACAAAATGGTGCCTTCACCGTGAACATAGCATCTGCAGATGCTGAACCAAAACACGGTGTTGTGTCCATTGACCTTGCATTATCTGATGAAGATCTTAGCAACGTTCAATCACTTGATCCTGCAATCAACAAAATCATTCTTTGTCTTTCTGACCCAGTCAAAAATGAACTGACTGCATCAGACTTGGACAACATTCCAGAGTTAAATGATCTCTACAAAGTTCGTTCCTCACTTACGTTGGTCAACGGCATCCTAATGTATGTTTCCAATGCAACCACTTCACCTGTGTTTGTGGTTCCACACAAATACAGTGGCATGAGAATGGATAACGCCCATGACCTTCTCTCATCTAGACACAAAGGTGTCAAAGCAACATTCAACACTCTAAAACAGGTCGCCAACTGGCCTGGAATGCGTAAACCAGTCACTGAATTCATCAAAGCATGTTCAAAATGCTGTCAATCTCAAATGATCAAATGTCGTGTGAGAGAACTAAACAAGAATTCCCTGAAAGTCAAAAACAACTACATCCAAAAACAAGATGAACTAAAATTCTTAGGGAAAATCCCTATAAACACAGTACACATCAATGATGTGATCCTGTCATCTAGATACAGGACAGTATCGTTGCAACACTGAAAATCCTACGTTTCAAAACACACTCCTTTGAACCGGATTCAAATGCGGTTGAGCAAATACAGTATGAAAGCGTGAAAACAATGCTGAGACAACTAACAGAAGGAAAATAACAAAACCACTGATTCCTAGTGGGGGTGAATTGAACTAATACTGCTAACATTAACATCACCAATTGGCATGATCCCTAGCCTTGTTGCGCTCCAAAATCCTGAAATGATTGTTGAGCTAGACTGAAGTCCAAGTTGTTTTTAGGATATATATTGATTGTTGTCAGTTAATCGGTTGCTAATTTAGTTCTGAAGCCATATTTTGAAATGGGATGTTCAAACACTGTTTGTAACTACACCTTTTATGAGTTCAACTCCAGAAATTTTACCAGAGAAACGACTTCTCTCATAAATTCTGACTGACAAAGCGTGTAAAGATAACAGTTATTTCATCAATGGAGAATCACTCCTTATATTATATAGCATTCCAAAATTGTTGAGCTTAAGTATTTTTGAATCATTATTGTTTATCACAATCAGTAGTCAAACATAAAATTGTTTAGTTTAAAACTTTACATTACGTTTTTGATGAATATTATTTTTAACCAAGTTTGTTAAGTGAAGTAAATGTTTAAGAACCATTTAAACATTTTAATCTGGGCTCTGTTCTCTTCATTTTCCTACTTTTACTATGAAAAAATTGAAATGCATCAGTAATAACTAGTCTAAGGTTGCTATATCATTTGGGTGGACCACCACCATGATGACATCTGGGCATTCCATGCCTCCTGCTGATCCAGTCCTTGGTATTTTTTCTGATGATGTCAGGACTTCCTTCATCCTAGTTCTTCCTCGACATATAAGTATTCACTGGGAATACTCCACCATCCTCATTCCAAGGTGCCAACTAGTGGCACCTACCCCTGGATGCCTTCATTCAGACCTGCTTGGCTCGCTAAGGTGTCAACTACCTGTTTGCTTCGCTGGCAGGACCTTTGTTTGGTTTCACTTTGGATCAAGTGCTTCTACTTTGGATCTATCGCTCTGCCTGCTGGATCATTGTTTTCCCTCAGTGCTACTAAGGATGGCACAAAACATTGACTGGTTAGAACCTCTCCAAAGACTAAGCATTCTCTTTGGAATATAATTCCTTTTCTTCATTGACCCAGGAGGGTGTCATCGGACACCTCTTAACTTTGCTCTTCAAGACTTAGTCCATGGTGATTACCATGGTGTCAAGGCTGACACCATTGAAGTTTCTTCTGATGGCTCATGGATTTGGTTTATAGTGACTCGACGGCCATCTGGACTGGCCTTGAGTCCCTAGTGGGGGAATATGTAGCTGCACTGCGCTAATTATGACCCTTAATCATCTTTCAGACTCACCATGAATTGTGTGCTTTAAAATTACCTCTGACTTCAATAATGTCTGATGTTTTTCCACACATTTCTCGTCATGGACAGACACAGAGTCAGCTACGGTCTGACAAATGTTTACCTTATTCTTCCTCTGTTTTTAAAAAAGAAAGACAAATCTTTAATGAAGTTTGTTTTATTTGATTAAGAAGTGTGAACATGAATTATTTTGATTGTTGTTCTCGATCATTATAATGAAATCGAGGGGATTCAAAATGTTCCCTAGTTAGTCAAAACAATGTCCTCAGAGCTGATGCTTTGCACAAAAAAAAGTAAAAAGCAGTTCACCTTGGACTGAGCAGATCATCTCCGGCTCCGAACCGGAAGATGGTTCATCTGTGGACCACATCGGAGAGGTCACGCCAAGGTCCATTCGTTCAACTCCTGAGCAGATAAAAATGTCGCTCAGTTTCAATTGTTAGAAGTAAATAACTGCAGAAGATGAAGCCTTTTTCCATTGTAAGACTCACGTTCTTGGCTTGAAGTCCAAACATGCAGAAGGTACCGATGGACGGTGCACCTTCTCATCAGCTATTCCCCTCAGACCCCTGAAGCTGTCTCAGTTACGGTAAACCAACTTGGGCAGTTCCCAGCGAGTCTTCCTCATTGTGTCTCTTGTCTGATCTACCAGAGAACCCAAGAAAGAAGAGTGACCTGGTGGCTTCAATGCTGACCTGGTAAGGAACAGAACCTAGTGACATGATGCCTTGGTCTGGTTATGCTATTTTAAGCAGATGCAACTTGGTAACGCATTTCCTGGCTTGCAGTGATGATAAATGACTATCTGATCAGATTAAAAAACTTCTTTCCACCAAAAATCCAAAATAACTATTTGCTAAACTAGCAAAACTTTTTCTAGATTCATGCGAGTATAAAACTGAAATAATTCCTGCTCAAAGAATCAATTTTGCCTTAGATAAGTGAATTAAACCTTGATTGAATCATTTTTATTGTTAGTTTATTATTGTTTTTGATTTTAGTTTAAATAATTTTGTAATAAAACTTGAAAGACAACTTTGGTCTCTTCATTAAGATGAAAATTCATGTGTTATGATATAAAACTCTCTGTAATTAACGGATTCTACTTCCTGATTATTAAAGGTTGAATAAGTTGCTGTTGGTCAGTAAACTGACCAGCTGGTGCCCCACTTTAACGAGAGCTAAAGAAATTTAAAAATTGTAGTAAAGGGGATGAAGAAAGAGTCATCCTTCTTCCTCCATCTCTCTCCTTCATATTGCTACACTGTCTTGTGTGGGATTTCTCTTTATGCCTGGCTCCTAATTTAGTGGGGGCGCTGTCTGCTCTGTGCTACAGAGTCCTGATGACTCCTATCTTGTGCTCCAGAGAGTGATGGGAGTCAAACTGCAAATACTGGTCTGTGGGAGTGGGTTTGTGGTACACCTCAGTTTGAAATGTCTTTCATCAGAAACTGACCTCACAGTGCAAGAAAGCCAGCCTGCCAACTTTTATATCTTCTCGTGTGAACTTGATATATTTATCCACAGAGTTCATGTGATCAGCGAAACGTTGGACTTCCCAAGAAGAACTACCCATGTGTCGTCAACATACCTGAACCAAGGACTTGGTGGTGTCCCTGAAAAGGACATCAAGGCGCTCTTTTCTACTTCCTACATGTACAGCTTGGCAATATTAGGAGGCTTGAGACCCCATAGCACGCCCATATTTCTGCCTATAATATTGCTCCCCACATGTGAAGTAGGTTGACTGCAGGCACGGTTTCAAGAGTTGACACAGTTGCTCTGTGGAAAGCATAATACTGCAGTTAAGAGTGGTGTCTGATTTTAACCTTAAACAGACCACCTCTACTGCCTCATCAACAGGAATGCACGGAAAGAGTGATGTGACATCAAAAGAGACCATTGTTTCATCAGTCTCCATGATGACATCCCTCACCTTATTCACAAAGTCCATGGTGTTCTGTATGTGGTGTTCTGAGCTGCCAACTAAAGAATGAATGTCCAGAGGACCAGACTTAACTTTTTTAGATGTTTCTACCTGGATTATTGAGCATGCATCAGGATATAATATAACACAATGACTTTTCTTACCAAGAATCAAAATTTTTTTTCCTGCTGTGTTCATTTGTGTCTTCATGTGTGTGTTTGTTGTGTTCTGCAGGAACATGGGGTCACCCTGCCGTGCACGTGGGTCATGGCGTGTGCGTACGCTCCCTCAGGTTGTGCTGTGGCGTGTGGGTGAGTGGTTTTTGGATCTGTTGGTGCACAGTGCTACCATACCCTGTTGAAAGATACGAGTATATTTCCTAGAAATGCCTTTTTTTTTAATGGCTGTTCATCAATAAGCTGCAGTTTTTTTTAATTTAGCCGTGATAGAAAAACAACATTTAGATATTTATAGACATGCCATAAGTATATTTCATGTTTGCTCAAGACTTCAGATGTTTCTACAAGTGTTGCAACTGAAAGAACGCCCTCATCTCTGCGTTCGTGTTGTGTTTTTCTTAAATTTGGTGTTTTTACCTCCTCCAACAGCGGGCTGGATAACAAGTGCTCCGTGGTCCCACTCTCGTTAGACAGAAACGAGAACTTAGCTGCAAAGAAGAAGTCTGTGGCCATGCACACCAACTATGTGTCAGGATGCACCTTCACCAACTCAGACATGCAGGTGAGCAATGAATGTGAACTCTGTTCCCCGGATCGGGGGTTTTGAAGAGGGGCATCAAGAGATCACATAAGGATTTCCCTGCACTAAGGTTGTAAAATATAATTTAGCTCAGGTTCCATAAAAATAATACTTGATGGATCTTTATAGGTGACACTGTAACAACAAAGACAGGACACATTTATGCTGAAACTGTGTATTTTATGAACACATTGTCATGAAATGAGATCCAGATGCTGTCCGTTGTTCGGTCCGGTGCTCCTGTTTGTGCATCTTTACTCACTGACAAAGTCCTGTTTAACAGATAAGGCGAGTTAAAAAATTTAAAAAAAATCACAGATTTTGAGAAATCCTCAAAAGTGAAGGGAACTCGCCTCTAAAGCAGATTCAGGAGAACGCACACAACGTTTTGGGTTCTTTAATGTCACACCCAGACTGTCCAAACATGTAGTTTGTAGGATAGCCTCAGCTTCTAAACATCATCCATCCATCCATTATCCTCCGCTTGTTCTGAAGTTCAGTCACTACTCAGCTCGTGACCATAGGTGAGGGTAGGAACGTAGACCAACTGGTAAACAGAGAGCTTTGACTTACAGCTCAGCTCTTTCTTCACCACAACGGACCAGTACAGGGTCCACAATACTGCAGATGCTGCTCCAATCCGTCTGTCAGTCTCACGTTTCATTCTTCCCTCACTTGTGAACAAAACCCCAAGACACTTGAACTCCTCCACTTGAGGCAGAACCTCACCCTCCACCTGAAGAGAACAAGCCACTGTTTTTCAGTTGAGGACCATGGCCTCGGATTTGGAGGTGCTGATTCTCATCCCAGCTGCTTCACACTCGGCTGCGAACCACTCCAGTGAGAGTTGGAGATCACGGCACAATGACATCAACAGGACCACATCATCTGCAAAGAGCAGAGATGGAATCCTGAGGCCACTGAACTGGAAACCCTCCGCCCACTAGCTGCACTGAGAAATGCTGTCCATAAAAGTTATGAACAGAATCGGTGACAACAGGCAGCCCTGGTGGAGTCCAACTCCCACCCTGAAGGGGTCCGACTTACTACTTGCAATATGAACCAAACTCTCGCACCGCTTGTACAGGGGCCGAACAGCTCGTAACAAGGGGCCCCCAATCTCATCCTCACGGAGCACCCCCCACAGTGTAACCTGAGCAACATGGTCAAAAGCTTTATCCAACAAAACACATGTAGACTGGATGGGCAAACTTCCATGACCCCTCAAGGACCCTAGTGAGGGTAAAGAGCTGGTCCAGTTCCACAGCCAGGACGGAACCTGCATTGTTCCACCTGGATCTGAGGTTTGACCAACTTCTAAACAAAAAAATATAATTTATTAGATGCATACTTTAAATTTTGTATCCCAGGAAAGGTGCATTGTTGCATCTCCAAGTTGTAGAGAAAAAGGACAGAGTCTAAAGAGAAAAGGAAATGGTCCGAGCTGTTCAGCTTTAATAATTTACTCCCCTCCAGCTTTTTACAAAGAAGAGGAGCACAGTGAGGAGAGGACGAGGGCGAAGATAGGGGGAGGATGAGGAGGAGACAGGGTGGTGTGAGCCTCTGTCCTGGGAGTATAAATAGACTCTGAGTGGCTTTTATCTGTGACAGAGTGGAGCGCTCTGAACCTGAGGGCAGAACATTCAACACATTATATTTTCTCTCCATCTGCTGCTGATGTCACGTCACGTAGGAAGTCCAAGGAGCCCAGAGCTCTGGCTTTCAACAAACTCGATCGGGTTCGAGAGTCAGCAGTTTGCTTCGCCTGCTCGTCTTGTAATTGTCTGAATGTTTATGAAACATTCACACTATTGTGGTACGTTTTTCTTCCGTACGTTTTTCGGTGTGTTTCTCGTCCCGCAGTTTTCAAGCTATTTCAATAAAGCATTTATCAAAACATTCAGCTGTTTCAGGACAATCCTGCTTTGACTTTTGGTTTTGGTGCAACTTTAGCCTTTTTAAATATTTAGCCTTTTCTGCCATTTTTTCCCTCATAGAAAATGAACTGAGCTCATTTTACATCCTTCACATCTTTAGATCTGTTTACAACCTTTTACTGCTGCTTTCACTTTTTATTCTGCTTCATCTTCTTTCAGCTTCCTTCTCCAGTTTTAGACTTTTTTAGCTACTTTCAGCTACTTTCAGCTGTTTTGTGCTCCTTTCTGATACTTTCTGCTAACTACAACATTTTTTAGCTTCGTCTAACTTTCTTCTGATAATTTCAACTTCTACTGCTATTTTAGCTATTAAATAGCTTTTTTTTTTTTTTTTTACTAATTCAAACTTTTTTGGCACATTTTTTGCACTCATTTATTTTATTTTATTTTATTCAACCCAATTAAGCAAAAATGTGCTCTCTCCACCTCCTTGTAATTTCAGCTTCTTTCTGATTTTTTTAGATACTTTTCAGCTGTTGTTTGCTAATTTCAGCTTTCTTCAGATATTTTTCACTTTTTGTGTTCATTTCTGCTTCTTTCAGCAAACATGTCTGCTTTATTCTGCAAATTTTTCATTAAACCTTTATTTAGACAGGTTAATCCCATTGAGCCTCAAGGACTCATTTACAATAGAGACTTTATTTACGCTTATTCTATATGTTCAACTAATTAAAATTTTTTTTTAGCTAATTTCAGCTGTTTTTAGAAAAACTCAAGTTTTTTGTGATAATTTATTCTACTTTCAGCTTCATTAACTTATTTCTGCCAATTTCAGCTTGTTATGCTCCTTTCAGCTTTTTTCTGCTAGTTTCAGCTTTTGCTGCTATTTCAGCAACTTTTTAGCTGTTTTGTGCAAAATTTAGCTTTTTCAGCTAATTCCAATTGTTTTTTTGTTCATTTCAGCTCCTTCCACTTCCTTTTGGTAGTTTAAGCTTCTTTCTGACTTTTCAGCTATTTTTCAGCTATTTGTAAAAACAATTTTGTGCTCATTTCTTTATTCAAACCAAATTCAGCAAATATGTTCTTTCTGATTTCTTCTTCTAACTTAAGCTTGTTCTTCCCTTTCAGCTACATTTCAACATGATTTTAGCTAATTGTAGCTGTTTTTCAGCAAGTTCTTCAGCAATAAGCATTCACACTGCAGTTTTGCAGGAACTTCAGTTTCTCTAGTTTCTGATCATTGGACACACGGAAGACAGCGAGCAAGTCCATCCTGATTCTGTCCGATGGTTCCTACATGTGTGCGGTTCCATAACTGTGGCTCGCTCAGAGCTGAGTTCATGTTTGAGGAGAACTTAGCTCTGACTGCAGGCTGGACTGAGCGTTTGGTGCCTGAGCTCATCCAGCAGGAGCTCTCTGACCAAGGAGACACAGCGATGTCTGCTTGTCTCATAGTCTGGTTTCTTCTTCTTAGTTGACATTTCCTTGTGCATGTGTTGTGTGTGCTTGTTTGTGTTTGGATCTGTGTGAATACAGATTATTAGGTTTATTTTCACATTTAATAGAAGTCCACTGAAGAAAATCTCACATTAACCTACAAAAAGACATAAAGGATAAAGAACACTAACAGCTGGTATGCGTGTGACACTGTCTCTGTAAAACGAGCCACACTGTTGTAATCTGTGTTTGGGTTGAGTTCCCTGCTTTAGGCTGAACTCTAGTTTGAGAATCGAAAGTGAATCCAGCAGTTTTATAGGAAAGGGAACAGATAACTTCAAAAAATGTCATCCATATGTGTTTTTTTAGGCCTTTTTGGCCACATAAGATCCTTTATTTACCACAACTATGCTGCTCAAGTACACTTTTTGCTGCGCATTTTGGTTTAAGGCGTCAGGGCCGTGTCAGAGACACAAAATAAATAATCTCTGTTGCCTCCGTCCAGTCTGCTTTAAGAGGAATCCTTGTTTTTGTGCTCATTGTGTTGCTTGCTCACTGGTGTGTTACTGTGTGTGTGTGTGTGTGTGTCAGCTCTTGACCTCCAGCGGTGACGGCACGTGTGCCCTGTGGGACGTGGAGAGCGGGCAGCTTCTGCAGAGTTTCCACGGACACACAGCTGATGTCCTGTCCCTGGACCTCGCCCCGTCTGAGACCGGGAACACGTTTGTCTCTGGGGTCAGGAAGACTTCTCTGTGTTTCAAACACATTTGGTCTCAGGGGTAAACATGCAGTTAGTGCTCACTGTCACATACTTTTCTGAACTCTGACATATTGATTAACTTTAAAACTATCTACAACAGGTAAGATATTATTGGTTCATAGTCTCTCCACAGAGCCTCTCTTCAGAGGATTTGAACTACAGTACATTATGTCTTTAGTATTTAAACGACAGCTTTCTTGTTTTCCATCACTGATGTTTGCGTACATGTGTGTGTGTGTGTGTGTGTGTGTGTGTTATCAGGGCTGTGATATGAAGGCCAACGTGTGGGACATGCGCTCCGGGCAGAACATTCAGTCTTTCGACAGTCACGTGTCCGATATCAACTGTGTGAAGTGAGTCTGTTTTTGTTTAGTAAACAAACAAACAAACAAACAAACAAACACTGCTTGATTTTATTTTATTCATGTTTCTGTTTAAAGATCGATTACAAGAACAAAATATTCTGAAATAATAACAAGCAAAGCCAAAATTAATTTACGTTAATAAACTGTTTATTTTGTGCGTTTTAGTTCTACTTTTATTAGCAAGGTTGTATTAATGCTTACTGAATTTCACTTGGGTGGGGTGGGGGAGTGGGGGGGGGTCCAACCAGATTCAAAATGGCTGCCACAACTAATGAAACATGGCAAACGCAGGAAATGCTCACAGCTCAGTTTTACAAATATTGAACTACACTGTGATGCTGCAGTATCATCAACTCTGTCTGTTAGCAAAATGTCAACATTTGTATAGAAGATGCTCCAGCTCAGACGCAGGAAGCAGACATTAATGTTCTCAGACCTGTTTGAGACTCTAAAATCTAACAATCGATGCAATTAAGTATGAATTTAGATGAAAGTTTGAAGATCACATCTCCTAAATCTCCTGTTTTCATGGTTTGGATGTGGAACAGGTCAGGTCCTTAAAAGATCAAAGCTAAAACAAAAAGAAATATAAATTTACAAATAACTCATTGAATTTTACACATGACGTAGCTTCATGTTTTGTTGTAATATTAATAGATTTACATCAGTTTTGTGATGCAGCTGCAGAATTCAAATCAATACATATTATTTTAGTTTGTGTGTGTAGTAAGTGCACAGCAGTGACTCAATGAACCTTTGACCATTTGTGTTCAGGTATTATCCCAGTGGAGATGCATTTGCATCAGCGTCAGACGACGCCACAGTAAGTTCTGTTTGACCTTATCTGCTTCTTGTTTTTGTCGATACCGCTCATATCTGAACAGTCGCCTGTTGAAGTCTTATTGATTCAACGCACGTTCCTGCTGTAGTCAGTAGTTTGATACATTTGTCTGAATTTTGCAGCATTAAACGCCCGTAAATATGCAGTACTAATGTTTCTAAAACTGACTCAGGCCTTGCTGATTCAAGTCAATTCAGTTTATATAGCGCCGTCACAACAGAAGTTATTTTAGTGCGATGAGCAGAAACATTCATATACATAAAAATAATTTAACATTATTTATCAGAGGAGCAGACTGCTTTGAGTTTAACTTCATCACAGACTCTCATCTTGAGCAAGCATGAAGGTGACAGTGGAAAGGAAAAACTCCCTCATGAGGAAGAAACTTTTAGCAGAAC